>JANHFT010004055.1:11028-27530 GCA_032467955.1 Pseudoxenodon macrops
CCTTTTTCTTAAAGGGCCAAAACTCACCAGTCCACCCTTTGCTCCATTTCTGCTCTCCTGCAATCTCTTGATCTTTTTCTCTGACAAATGATATCACCATCAAACAGCCGTTCGAAGTGGCAGCCCAGACTAGGGCAGGATTGCCCGCCTTCCCAGCCGCTGGGTTGAGGCTCCAGACTGCACTCCGGGAGAAATTGCCATTTTCCCCGTTTATGCAGATAGGTGCCCCCGTACTTCACTGTCCCTCCAGGACAGTTCAGGGTCCGCTCCGGACCCCCGGTTAGGCTGAGATTCGGCGATCTCCGGGAGCTACCCAGAGATCGTTGTCTTGCCTTGGCAAGCCATGCCTTCTTTCTCACTCTTTTCATTTTTCTGACCACAAAAGTGCAGGAAATATTTTCCTATTTTTCAGGAGTTCTGTTAATAGAATCCAAAGGCAGAGTCAGAGGAAGTTCTAAAAAGCTACTAAAAGTGGAGATTTTAGCTACATGTAATTCTGGGACCATAAATCAGCAGATTATATTGTCAAATATATTTCTTGAGACTAATTAAATAATTATGAATCATACTAATGTTAGACAGATTTTGTAATATCCACTTTTGGCAACATAAAATCTATCCTTTGCCTCAGCAAGTAGCAACAGCTGCCCAGTCTTGACAAGATTTGTAAATTAAGCAGGACTGGATCTGGTTAGTTTGTGATGGGAAACTAAATCAAAAACATACCCTGAAAGAAGATAATGACAGATGACTTCAATATTGCTGCCAAGAATACAGCGTGGCATAACCATGAAATCATAAGGAATCAAACTTGGTTTGGAGAATTGATTTTAAATCCCTCCTTTACCTTGACTTCGTTATTTGCTTACAGCTTCTACTTCTACTTTGGCTAACTCTTTGTTAGGGAATATGGGCCACATTATTAACAGCAAGGATTTGTATACAAGCTGCAGTTGCATATGACCCAGGGCAATGTCACCCAGATTTAGCTCAGGGCTTAAATGAAATATCATTTTTCAGCTTGACTGTTCTGTGTCAATCAGTTGTCCATTAGGATCTAAATGCAGAGGAAAGGGATGCTGAATAAGTCGGTGGAGGAGAACTTCTAAGCAACTATCAACCATCTATTTGTTGATAGGAATTATTGGAAAGACAAGGATACACAGATAAAAGCAGGATCACCTGTTAGCTGCCAAGAAGACAGTTCAGAGTGTCCAGTACAGGCAAAGAGTAGAAAGAATTGAGGCCAAAAGTCTGCTTCATTCTTAAGACCTCAAAAACTGGGTTCTGCAAATCTTTCTGCCAAAAGCTTGCCAATCATCTCAGAGGAAAGAGTCTTATTTATTTTTCCCTCCCAAGATTTCATATTCCCAAGTTGTCTTTCTACCACCATGGTTGTTGTTTTTTTGTAGCTTAATGTTATCTATTGTACATTTCCCGATCGCTTATTTATTAATCAAAATGCAATTTTCTGTCTCAAACATAGGAGTCTTTTCTTAAAGGATCATTGACCTTCTTTTGCCATGTCAGGCATCTACCTCATTATTTTCCCAAAGGTGTTTTTTCGGGAAGCAGTTGGACTTCCTTGTTTTTTTTCTTTTGAAGACATTTTGCTTCTCATCCAAGAAGCTTCTTCAGCTCTGGCAGGATAGTGGGGAATGGAAGGTTTTATATTCCTTGCCAGACAGCTGGTAATCTGCATTCTTTTAGAGGGTCAATGAAGCACTTGGAGGTTTATCTGTGTCCTCAGGGTCACCTGAATAGTGCTCTTGGTTCCTGTAGTCTGCAATTTCTTTCTCTGAAAATCCATTCCTATTCCCACAACATTCAAAGGGCGTTTATCCCAAATCGTATAACTAAAAGTCTGTAGAAAGTCTCAGTCATCCAGGTCGTGGTTGTCTCAAAGGTGTTTTTTCAGGAGGTCTGAGCTGAAGAAGCTTCTGGATGAGAAGCAAAATGTCTTCAAAAGAAAAAAAACAAGGAAGTCCAACTGCCTCCTGAAAAAACACCTTTGGGACAACCATGACCTGGATGACTGAGAATCTCTACAGACTGAGGTTATTTTGTGCATTCTGTGGTTGTGTGGTGGATTCCTGATGAGTGAGTGACAGGGAGTCCGGATATTCTGGTCTTGGAGGGAAATCTAAAGGGTCTGGTGGTGGGATTAGAGGGAGAATAAAGGGCAGGTAATGCCATCATAGTTGTGACGGGAAAAGATAAAGTGGGAAGCCATATTAGTGGGTAGCAGTCATGTCTTGTCCTCAGTATTTACTCCTGGTACCAAATGATTGCATCCTTGGTGATTCCAGCCTCCAGCTGTTACTCATGTATGCTAGGTTGGTTTGTAATAAATAATTTCATCCATAGTTTTGTTAGGAAATGGGTTGTTGACCTAACATGTACAGGTAGTCCTGGTTTAGTGACTGCCTTGTATAGCAACCTTATGAAATTGCAACAGTGATGAAAATGTAACAAGACTTCTCATTTTGACCTTCACAGGTCTATAAAACAAAGTTAAAGTAAGAGCATAAGGATAGTCATGTGAGGTTATTTGTACTGAATCCGATCCCAATTCCTGAGGTAGTGGACAAAGTCGTCTGAAGTTTGGTCCACTGTTTATTAGATCCAGGTCCTTCCTGCATGTCAAAAGTAATTCAGGTGGTGACCTGTAATTAGGTGTGTGGTGGCAGTGCAGAAGACCATTGCGCCAAGGAGTTTACTGTCCTATTTTGACTTCAACTTCACATTAAGAAAAATCTAGTTTGGAACTCATTCTGAGCTAACCTGTTTTTTTCACTCTCGTTTGCTGAATAGCTGCAAAAGTGAAAGTCTCAGACTTTTGGTTCCCATGCCAGAGTCATGTGCCACCCGGTCAAGGTCAGGTCTTGCAGTCTCATGACCATAGTAGGACATGAAGCTGTGGTGCCAGGTTTTGATAAAATCCTTGAGGTTGTTATTTGTGGGAACTTCTGCATAGAAACTAGCATTAGGTACTGTGGAAGCTGGCTATCTTTTGGGCTATATCTGCTGGAGTTCTTAAGGAGGTTGTTAAGAAATTTGAATGTTGTCTTGCTTTGTATGTATGCTTTTAAAGGTTTTATTGAGTTAATAAAGCTTAAAATCATTGGTGTGCTTATTGTTTCTGGATACAAAAGAAGCAATTGCCTGGATATCTATCACTGCCCTGACACCTGGCAAAACAAGTTGTCAGCCTCTCAGGAGGCAGCAATGTTCCTTTCTCAAGAGGCCATTTTTGAATTTATCTCTTCTGGACAGTTATTGTCCAGTCTCCAATATTCCCTTTCTTGGAAAGGTTGAGAAGATAGTCTAACAATTGCAGGTCTTGGAAAACAAATCTGGACCTGTTGCAGTCAGCTTTCACATCAGACTATGGTATGGAGCCTATATCAACATTATACTTGCTGATGACCTTTGACAGGATAAAGGTGTATCACACCTTGATCTCTCAGTGGCTTTCAATACTATTAACCACACTATTCTTCTACTCCTTCTACATGGGAGTAGAGGGGGTTGTGTGCACAGCCCCTCATTTGAGGGACTAAAGGGCTCAACATTCTCATCCCTGTTTAACACGAAGGTGAAGTGACCCGTGAGTTCAAGGACTGGTATCATCAGTATGTTGTAAATCTGTCATGATCATCTCTTAAATGTCCCGAGCCAGATATTCATCAAAGGTAAGAATAGCTTCCCAACCTTATCAATTTCAAAGAACCAAGATACGAGTTGTGAATGAAGTCACAACGGCAGAGACAGAATTGCAGAAAAGTAGAATTTCAAACCATGAATTAATCTTATCCTGGGATTACATTCTGATGCATCCCAATCACTATAAATCACTCTCAGATGGGGAAGTTAACAGTCCAATTTGTAAATACGCTTGTAAGCATTATTGACATATATTAAGGGGAGGCTCTTCTTTTTATTGTGCAAGCACACCCTGATGCCCTTAAGAGTTTTGGCAGCATTAGCTATGGCGAGAACACAACTCAAAACATTGAGAAATAGCAATGCAGAAGTGCCAGGCTCACATCCAGCATCCAAGTCATAAATAGACCTATTGAAAAGCTTTTGGCAAAGGTGCCTGGCCAGCCATTCCCACTAGCCCTCCCCTCCTGCTCCCATTTTTGACATCCAGCTGGCCAAGATTGTCACATGGTTGACAGCATGAAATCCAGCTTGCTACTTGAATTGCAAACTATCAGTTCTTCAAACCACTGTAGATTTGTAGCTGTTTGGTATTGCATTCTATTGTTTTGTACAATACCAATCAAAATACAACAGAAAGGGACTGTGCCACTAATTTTAATTGTATTTTCCCCCTCTTCAGGCTGATTGAAGAACAGTTTCAAACACATTTTTGAGAAAGGGATGTGAAATTCAGGTTAAGCTTTTCTTCCAGAAGACAGAGCCCAACAGAGAAATTCCAACTACTTTGCTTTAAAGATTCATTGTTTTAAAAGAAAAAAAAAGTATTACTATAATATGTGTGGAATATCTCAATATGAATTGATAAATTATTTCCCCACATCTATCATTTGCAAAAAATTTTTTACTTCCTTTGCACTATTAGTATACTTTTATTCTGGCATGTAGTTTGCTTTTCTTTGATGATCTCTCTTACTAATGCTAAAAGACCATTACATTACTTTGTAATAATATATTAAAACAGTAGCAAATTATATCGAATAAAAGACTTTAAAAGAGAAACCTAGCTTATTATAGAGCTATATGGAGAGAAAAAAACATTCTACTAAACCAGTGGCCCCCAACCTTTTGGGCACCGGGGACTGGTTCTATAGAGAGGGGTTTTTCGGCAGACCGGAGGTGGGGGGGGCGTGGTTTCGTGCGCTGCTTGCATCCCACAAATGGAGCTTTGCTTGTTTGCACAGACTGGTTCCTGGCATGCCGCAGCCCAGTGCCAGTCCATGGACCAGGGGATTGGGAACCCTGTACTAAACCATGTGTGGATGTACAGAAAAAAAAAAACTAAACTAAAAGTTCAAACGCACAGTTAAATTGTATTTAAACCATTTATTGAAAAATCTATCTAAAATATTGACCAAGCTGTTAAAATATATAAAACTTATCTCAAATTTACATATATATTTTTTCAAATTCTAGATCGCTTTTTGAACAATTAAATCTAGCACATGCCAAATCATATCGCCTGCCTTCTTTGGTACAAAATCTTAAGTTGATACAATACAGGTAGTCCTCAACTCACAGCCATTCATTTTAGTGACCATTCAATTGTAAAAAAGTGGGATAGAAAAGCAGGATAGAAACAAACAAATAACAATTGCACTGTCCTAGGATCATGCATTCACCAATTTTTAGCCAGCTTTTGACAAGCGAAGTCAATGGGGGAAGCCAGTTTCATTTAATGATTGCATGATTCTCTTAGCAACTGCAGCAATTCACCTAACATTTCTGCAAAAAAGGTCATAAATTGGGGTAAATTTCACTTAACTACCTTGCTTAGCATTGGAAATTTTGGCCTCAATTGTGGTCATACATTGAGGACTTTCTATACATAATTGCATTTTTCGTAACTGCCCAAGCTTGCTATATCCAAAGTTCTCCATAGAATGAAATATTCCCAATGTTTTAGAATATAGTTTAACAAAAATTTAAATATTTCTGGTTTCCAAATTCACAATAATATTTAACCAATAATTACAAATGGAAACATATTTCTATGGATTTAACTTTTACTGTATGCCATCTGAAGAACTCGCTAGTGTTGAATATTTAACAATATTGTAAATAAAATGTTACCTCTCTTACCCCATACTAGATCATAGGAACCCCAAGCTTTCAATTTTTACAAATGACTAGATTTTCAATTATTAATTTGTCCAATACAACATTTGGCTACCAAACCAAAAGAGAAACTATACTATCTGTTTCCCCAAAAATAAGCCCTAGCATGATTTTTCAGGATGCTTGTAATACAAAAATATTTGTATTTTATACTTTCATAAGTAATAGTTTTAATTTGAAAAAAAAGATGGTCAGCCAGAGGGACACATTTAGTACCGTATTTCTCCCAAAATAAGACTAACTGGAAAATAAACCCTAAATGCATCTTTTGGAGCATAATATAATATATAAGATCTGGTCTTATTTTCGGGGTAACACAGGTATTGGCAGAATGAAACATAAAAGGAGACTGATTTTTACACAGCTGTTCAAAATGGCTATCCAATTTACAAGCCACTGAAAAAACGTGAGTAGTAAGATACCTGATAAAGGATCTACAGAATTCCTAGAAGTCACTAAAGAGTTGATAAAAAGCAATTATTCCATCATACCATTCTTCATTTCATACTTGGAATCAACAGTACTATATATGTTGTTTCTTTAATCTCAGGCATAATTGTGCAAAAGTGATTTTCAACCAACTATATTACTATAAAAACAAATAATACTCTTGCCATCAAAATGGTGCATTTTGTACCAAAAGATAGACGAGATACAAGAATACTACTATTCATTTTATAATTTATATATGATATTGCTTATGAAAGAAATAGCCTCAAGCATATTTCAGCTTAAATGGTAATTACATAATTTTATGGCCTTATTAATTCCTGGCACAGATCCTAGGAATTCATCTAAAAAGTTTCATTATACCGTAGTATATAGAATTATCACTACTGTAAACAGAGTTACTAGCAGAAATCCCTCTGAATATAAAATGTTCTTCTGATAAAGATTGCATGCAGATGATCTTTTAGCAGCAGGCTTTACTTTTTCCATTTGAAATTTTCCTATTTTTTTAAAGCATTTGGAACAGTAATTTAGGACTTCATTGGCAGTCAGCTGAAAAGTATTATATTGTTACATCAACAAATAAGATAACTCCTGGTTAATGTATCTAGATTTTTTTTTAGAGAACTCATTGATATTACTGCCTGGAATTGCTTATAAAATAATAAAGGGGGGGGGATAAAATCAAATAAGCTGAGGTGTGGCGCAGTGGTTAGAGTACAGCACTATAGGCTACTTCAGCTGACTGCTAGATGCAGTTCGGCAGTTCGAATCTCCCCAGGCTCAAGGTTGACTCAGCCTTCCATCCTTCCGAGGTAGGTAAAATGAGGACCCAGATTGTTGAGGGCAATAGGCCGACTCTGTAAACCGCTTAGAGGGGGCTGTAAAAGCACTATGAAGCGGTATATAAGTCTAAGTGCTATTGCTATATAAGTAAATAAATAAAACCCTAACCTGAATTCCTATTTGGAAAGTTAGCAGAAAAGAAAAATACAGCAAACAGATTTATGCAATATTTTTCCTGCATGCTGGTAAAGACATTTTAATTCAGGTCAATCGAAGGTTCTACTTCAGTTGAGTAAAAATAGACACAAACATATGTCGGTTATAAGCCTTTGCTTGAAACAGAATGCAATTTTCTTTTAGAGTGGTCAAGAAACAACAAGAGCCAGGCTGCGTAAGCTTTTAATGTACACATTTTCCCTCTTTGTCTTACATGTTTATTTTCTCAAAAACGTTCCCTGTTCTGTAAGGTTACTCTGTACTAGAGCTGATCCCAAAGCCTAACATTTTAAGAAAACAATGAATTTGGAACAAGAGGATGGTTGGTTTTAAGGAGTAGTTCTTTCCCAAATTTCAACAGGAAGCAGTGTTTTTTTTAAAGATACCAATAATGCAAAAATAAATGAGATTAACTCACATCATTGAAAAGATAATACTCACTGGTTGGAAACTAAAGGAATTTAAATAGTCCAGCACTCTAGTTATAATTAGATAAAAGCATATGCTAAAACAGAGAAAAACTGGAGAATGCTGTAGATGGCTATATTCAACTTTTAAAAAAAAAGGAAGGCAAGAATATTTCTAATTAGCTGGAAGCTAATACAAAAATCAAATTTGTGAAGTAGAATACATTCAAATATTGTGATCCATTCAGTCTGATTCTACTCATTTGTTCCAGTTGTGAGCTCACTTGGCAAAGACAGTTTCATTGCAAAAATGTTCATGTGTAACAGTGATTTTACCATTAAAAACAGTCCAATAATCAAATCTGAAATCTGAATTCAGGAAAATAAAGGCAAGACAACTTTTCAAAGTCTCTAATGCATGTTTCCAATAATTGTCTTTATTGAAATTTACCAAAAAGCTTTATTTGTTCTTGGACTATATTGTGTGGTGTTGAAAAAGCCATTTCCCCTCCCCTTTCAATGCAAACACATTCTGAGAAATTAAAGTTAATTCTTAGATTCATATCTGCATGGACAAGACCACCAACTCTCCCCAAAATGCTGAATATATAGGGCCAGGACTTGAATACCGTTATAACTGGAACCAAGCCACAAATATACATTTAAATGTATTACAGATGTCACAAATATCTAAGAAAAAAGTAACATAAAATATGGTTTAAACAATTCTACTCCATTTATAAAGGTGACAACTTAAACTGCTCAGTTTTGTCATTAATACAATAACAAAATTAGATGAGAAATATAAATGAAAGCTATAATTACTTCTTTGGACACAGAAAGAGAAGATTACCCTCCTTTTAAGGCTGCAGATAGGAATTTTCCAAGTTAAATTTATAAAGAATATCCATTTAGGAAAGTGATGCAATTATTTTATGTCTTTGCATTTCAATACTTGCAACCTTTTAGACACATATGATTCTTAGTGTACACTAAGGAGCTAAGAGAACTTTAGTGCTACAAAACCTAAGTGCTGAAAACATTCATACACATAGTACTGGTTTACTAAGGACAGAGTTAGCTCATTGTTCTTTTTTCTTTTTATATATCTATCTGTGAAGAACACTGACATATTCTAAAATGTGTCAGCTTAAAGAATCACATATGTGATAGAAAGTCAAATGCAGTTCAAGTGGAATACGTATAAGATATTTAAACAGAGAAGCAGAGATATTAATGTTCATTTGCTAATGCCTCAAATGTAGATATGAACTTGAGGAAAATATTAAGCAATGATTCATATAGTTATACTGTCTTTTTATGAAGTGATAAAAACTAGTTCAATATTATAAGGCAAGTGACATTTGTGAAGCCTTGAGTCTGACATTAAATTAAAAACATTCAAATTGTAATTGCTAAGAAAACTTTTTTAATTTACCTGCCATTTCCAAATATACCATTATATGGCATATAGTTCAGTCATGCAACATTAGAGAGAGATCTGGGATGTAAGCAAGTTTACACACCAGTAATAAACTTGAAAGGAGTTGATGTTGCACTGCCAGTGGAATTAAGTATATAGCATGCAGACTTTTCTCTGCCACTATTTCTATTTACAATTTTTATTACATGGTTTTCTTCAAGTCACCGTGGCAACCAAACAATACAGGTACGTTTTTTTGCTTTGTAATACTTAACACATCCAGAAGACCAAACTTTATTTAATTCAGACTATAAACATGTGACTGCACAAATTTACTAAGTCACTACCGTTTGTCTAAGTACAACACTAAACCCAACATGAGCAGAATTGGATTTGATGAGTCTGACTAAAAGTCAAGATTTACAAAAGTAAATTTCAGGTTTACAACATAAGCCAAAAAGGGGTGGGTTTCTCCCCCCCCCACTTTTCCATTTAGTTATCTAACCTTCTAATAATTTATTGCCCTTTGAACTGTGCAAAATATATTAGCTTTTGATGCAAAAAGGTCTTCAATTTCTAATACTTCTGGATAGGCTTAGGATATTTATGGCTTGGACTTTTAACATCAATATTACAGGCATGTGTTTCAACAGATATATCACTACCCAAGATAAGATAGTTAGATATGATTTCAAGACATGTACTGACTGTTAAAAAATACATTCCCTTCCTTTCCTGAAGGAAAGACACAATAGCTACTTCGTAGGTATAAAAGTCAACAGCCCTATTCAAGTTCAGTTTTATAACCAAATTATCATCCAAAGTTTTCTAAAGCAACTTAGATACCTACCTACATTGGAATTTACATGTGATAAATACAATATTTTTGCCCTGAAGGACATTGCTCTGATGCATATGAAAATTTACTTCTACCAAATAATTCCAAATTACAAGCCATTGTTCAACCAAATAGACTACTTAGTGCAAAATTGATTTTGTTCTCCTTGTAGTTTAAATCAGATATGTAACATTTTGACCACTGTCCAAGGTTTTTGCAAATTATATTTGCTCCAGTTATAAATCCAATGACCTGATGATAATCAAGTGTTTTACTGTGATGCACTCAATACTGGTCATTTTTTTCATTTTGTTCTGTGAAGTTTAGTTTGTCACATCAATTCAGAATTCTTCATTTTGACACGCACCAACCACATGGGAATTGAACTGTACTACTATAATTGTGATATCATCCCGGTACATCCGAGCCAATTCTTCTGGAAGACTGAGCATCTTAGAGAGCCGTTCATGATCCACAGTGCCAAATTCATTATTTCCTACAGCATGGCGTATCAAATGAGTAGCAGCATTCTGATCTTCAAAGGCTGAAGAGACACGGGCTCTCCTTTCAGTAAGTAGCCCATGCATCTGTCCCAATGTTACTTTGTAACCACCAACAGCTATTGGCTCCTGATGATGAACACCTGTAAGATACTCACCTACAATTCTAACTACATCCTGCCTGTGCATTGTTTCCCACAAACCATCTGTTGCCAGTATCAGGAATTTGTCCTGAGGTCTCAATTTGTGGTGTATCACTTCAGGCTCAGCTGTGAGATATGGTGGAGTATGATAGTTTGGTGGAATAAACTTTGTATATTCATTATCATTGAGTTGATCGGGGCCAGATTCTACTACTCTCTTCTGAAGGTCAATGCTCCACTTAAATTTGACATCACCAAAAGCTCGGAAAGGCATAAGTAAACCCAATAGCCGATCTTGTTTGACAACACTCTTTTCTTCGGACTTTGGATGTTCCATCTTAAGTCGTTCAATTTCACTTTCATTGTGTGAATTATGATCATGAGACAAAGCAACAGCAGTCCAAGAGCCATCCTCTTCTTGGACACCAAGCATGGCTCTACTATCACCAGTATTGGCAACATGCAAATCAACACCATCTACATGAGCCACACAAGCAGTTGCACCAGAAAAAGCTACACGCAATACTAAATAGTTAAGAAAAGAATTTGGATCTCCAACTTGTGCTTCCAAAGAAATGTCATTGTCAAGCCTCTTAAATGCATTAATTAAAGCTTCTTTGACATCTGTTGTTTCTCCAGTGTTAAGATCTATGAGTTCTTGCCAGTAAGTTCGCAAGCTGTTGAAGTATAATTTGGAGGCTTCTTTACTGAAATAGTCATTAGGGTGCTTATGCCACTGTAAGATGGGCAACAGGGCCCTACCACTTTCAACAGCATTTTCTATTTCAAGTAAAGTTTCGTGGGGCAACAAAGAAACAGCTATATAATAAAATAATCGCTCACTGACAGCCTGGGCACATGCACATCCTGCGTGGCCATCAAATACACCCAGAAGCATGCCTCTTGTCTGTAAACAAGTTGCCGCACTTCTTCGATCCTCTATGGGAGCATTGGCTGGCAGCTGGTTGCTGTCAAAGCCAAGAACAGAACTTACATTTTTGCCATCAAATTCTGGCACTTTGAAACTATATTCATTTGCCTTGAGGATGCTGTTGACTTGTGGAGGCGTGAGGTAAAATCGCTGTGGTGTGGAGACATAGTTTCTTGCATGAATAAACTGACTGAAGTTGTCCTTTGGTCTGCAAAGCGTCGCAAGCTTCTTCTGAGGAACATACCTCAAGTGCTTGTGAGTTACGGGAGGGGAGAAGCAACATAGATGCTTGTGGTGACAGTAACATGCAGTACTGTATATCCTGCCAATCTCACAGTTGCGAATTAATGGGAGTAGTAGCTGAGCTGGTGCTGGCATGGCATCAGAGAACAATGGCAGTCTGGAGCTTTTGACTGGAATTGCTGGAAGAAAACGTAAGACAACGTAAACTTAGGATGGCAGTTTCATAAAAAAAAGTATATATGCACCATATCAGGTACCCATATACTCACTTTTATTTAAATATCTCTTTAATATGTACAGCTTTGCTGCTTCAACAAATACTTGCTAGAAGCAAGAATATTTTAAAGTATAAATCTATGATTAAATATCCCAATTCACCCTATTATAGTAGTAGAGAGTTACAAATAGCATTATTTAATTTAATCGAAACTTCAAGTTGGGAGAACAAAAGTCATCTCAAAAGTTGAAGGAGCAAACTGAAATCCTATCCTTGAAAAGATTCTCAGCCTCTATACATGTAATAAGGATTTGGATTGCCATATGAAGGAAATTGTCACATTTGTTATTTGTGTTAATTATTGTAATTTGTTTTTTCCTATATGATTTCCCTCCAATTTCACAAACTTAATGACAGAACAGAATAACAGATTTGGAAGGGACTTGGAGGTCTTTTAGTCTATACAGGAAACCCTATAACATTTCAGACAAATGCTTGACTCCCTCTTCTTTCTTGCAGTCCCTTAGATATTGGAACACTGCTATCATGTCACCCCTAGTCCTTCTTTTCATTAAACTAGACATACCCAATTCCTGCAACCGTTCTTCATGTGTTTTAATCTCCAGTCCCCTAATCATCTTTGCTGCTCTTCTCTGCATTCTTTCCAGAGTCTCAACTTATATCATGGCGACCAAAATTTGAAGGAACCAGACATATATCATCTTTATACTACCCACCAGTAACTCTGGCTCTGTTCACCATTTACAAATGACCAAAGTTATTTATTGTATATAACAACAATCATGTAGCATAGACTACAGTCTGGAACTACAAAACTTCCAATATTACTTTAAATGATTAGTCATTTAATGGTCTTCAAGCAAATCACAAAAATAATTAGTCTTCATTTTGTAGATATTTTTTTTCAGCAATTATATATACACAATAGGTCTAGGACAGCAGTAACTTCAGAATTAATATGCAATATAATATTATATGCTACAACTAACATCTAGCCCAGAGATTCCTAAACTTTCTTGCTTATAGTGCCCTTAGTGCAATTTTTCTCACTGTACTCCTATCAGTTCCCATACATGCTCCATAGCACCCCAAAGACATTGGGACAGTTCAGTATATTAAGTAGTAAAACATCCTACAGTGCCTGTGAAATTATTGTAATAACCTAGGTGTCAGTTTGGGAGCCACAGATCTAATCCACACTTTCAACTGGCAGCTTTTCAAGAGGAACTGTAGCATACTCTTCTAAGTAGCATTACTTTAAAACAATTTTCTTACTCTAAAATCTTTTATGTTCCATAGATCTACAGAAATGTTTTAGTTATTTCACAAGATTTGGTAGGGTTATTACGATCAGATTTGTGTTTTTCAGTCATATACCGTAGAATTTCAAAAAAAGTCAAACTGTCTTAATCTGAGTAGTCTGTATTAATTTCTTGCTTCTTCTGTATTCCTATATTTTGGTTGCATATAGTTTGCTCAGTGTTTTGTTTACCTATCAGTCTTTCTCAAATGTCAGATACTTTTTGCTACCTTAACTCTTAATAACCATAAAAGGAACACACAAGATGGATCCATTGTTCCTATTGTATTTTGTTTCCCTTACAATCATACCTTTTGTGGGACTTTTACAGTGCCACTAATAATATGCTACTCTGGAGAGCCTTTTGGGAGTGAAGCAGAGATAGCTTATCTCATTGCACAATTTAAATAGGTGTATGATTTAAAATTCTGGAAATGTCTACTTTTAAGTCAGACTGCTCTAGAAATTGCCAACGATCAGGTTCAGTTCTTTTATTTCCTCAGTTTTACCACCAAAGCTGTTGTGGCCCAGTGGTTAGAATGCAGTATTGCAGGTTAGCTCTGCCTTGATCCTCACCGGCTCAAGGTGGACTGAGCTTTCCAAGGTCAGTAAAGGATCAAGGTTGTTGGGGGCAATATGCTGACTCTGTAAACCACTTAGAGGGCTGTGAAGCAGTATATAAGTCGAAGTGCTATTGCTATTTACTTGTTTACTGTCAGCTCTTATCAATTTTAAGCAGCTGATGACTATCAGTTTGAAAGCTTGATATACATAGAGTTACTTGTCATGGTTACCTTGACCAATATTTCACTTCCCAGGTAAGACTCAGCACTGTATCAGATAGATGATCATACCAGGAGTGTGGTACAAGGTGGAAAATAGCAGGGAACTATGTCAGTGACATGCCCAATCTATGCCAGTAACTGAAGCAAGCTAAATTAATCCTATCTGAGGGCATTCAAAAAAATCATGAATGAAGGTATTAACAATATAATTTATCTTTATATTATATTCTAGATACTTGGGAAGCTTGTCAGCAGTACATTTGCACAAATGAGTACATTCATTCAACCCATATTCAACACACATATAATGGTTGGGTACACACATCCTAAGGATATCAAATTTAAAAACCATAATCAGTTGAATAAACCGTAATGGCTAGATCCACATATGTGAAATCATAAAGCATATTTCACAAAGCACCATACTGAGTTCATGTATTTAAGCCCAAATTAAACAAGTTACATTGTTTAATGTATTGTGTGAAATCTGTTTTTACTGTACGGTGAAGCTGATGTCTGTGACATTGAAATCCAAGGTAAGTTTATTTGTAAGAGTATACAAGAAAGAAAATACCAATTTTAAGCTTAAAGAAGCATTTACAAAGATAATACTTACAGCACCTTTTTCAAACTTGGTATTCTCCAGTAATGTTAAAATTACAATTCCAAGAATTCTCAGCTAACAATCCCAGAAGTCAACTACAGTAATATTTATTTAATATACTCCCTCATTAACCCATTACCCACTCCCAAAATTTTATTACTCAAATAATAGGAGCACAAAAAAATACCTACCAATTCTCCTGGGCCCAGGACACACACACATTCTCCTGTCACAACAAGAAGCCGCCAACATCCACAAAGCAGAAGCCGAGGAATAGCAAGGAACAGGAGAGATTATTAAAGGAGGAAGAAGTAGTCTCCAACATTGAAGGGGGACAGGAAAAAGAAAGACAGAAATACAAGCAGTTTGTTTGTAGTGACAAACATTAAGAAGCAACTTGCAGCATAGCCATTTCTTAACCAGCACTATCTAAGCTTTCTACAGCCGAACACAGAGCAGATTCTCAATCACACTTGCTATGCAACATAACATCCAGTTCACACAAGACTCACCTGCTATCAGCCAGCTCTGAAGAGCAACAGGCATTGTTTTGAAACAAGGCTGGAGGGATATTTTAATCTGCTTCAATTATTTGAAGCCACTATGAAAGGGTATACAGTTGCTCTGAACAGAGCAATATAGAGTTTTCAATTTAGTATATTCTACAAACCAAGATGCTCAGGATTTTTCCAGTTTCACTGATCTAACAGAGATTAGTAAACATACAGGACATATTCTGACCAGATTGACATTTAAATCAAAACCAAATGTCCATATTAAACAAGTATGAGCAGTACTGAAAATAACAAGTATGCCTCAATCTTCCTGAATACATATGAACATCACAGAAAGGAGGAGGCTTCTTGGATGAAAAAGAGTTCATCACTACCACTTCAACAATTTGGTGTTTTTTAAAATCCCTTCTTACATAAGCCAATTTTCCTTATTTGAATATTGGGGCCATCAAGCCATGGACTTATGGTCAACCCTGTTACAAAACATATATCCCATTCTCCAAGTTCGACAAAGTCCTTGCAAATTCATGAGATAGAAGGGGATCAATCACAAACCTGGACAAGCACATCAGCTCTTTAGCTGCAAAAGATAGTTTGTATGAGGGCATTCTAACAGGGGATTAACTGTCAATCCCGTTAATTATTCTCCATATTGCAGCTAGTGGTAAAAGTAAGTTATTCTGGATACAAGGCAGGAGGAAATAAACTGATTAGTTTATGCAATGATCTGCCAATCAGATTAAAAGCTTTAAATATAGTAGAGGTGTCCTCAGAGAGAAGGGCAGCATTTTAAAAGTATCATAAAAACCTCAAATAAAATGCTACCTTAAGTTTTGTTCTTCTTCATTCAAGAAAAAAAGCAACATACGCCTCCTAACTTCAATATTATTAATCATAGAGAGGTATACAGCACAGCTCCAGCAGATGGAAATAGCTGGCTGTCTATATTTGAGTTTGAAAGCTTAGAAAAGAATTGAGTGGGATTAGTACTGGAAGAAGTGAACTGTAGAGAATATTACAGGAGAAACTAGCAAAAAATTATATAGGCCACAATATTACTGCCTATATGACTATATATATACCGTATGTCATATACCGTATATGTTGCCTATATATTGCAAGAAAACTACATTAAGATGTAGAAAATTACATTTAATGTAGAAAAGCAAATTAAGTAACCCTAGTTTTCTCAACTTGGTGTGTATATATATATATATATATTTGTTTTTTGAGGTTTTCACGGGTGCCTGTATGTAGGTATTTTGTTGTTCGGGTTCTT
>JANHFT010004055.1:33099-48015 GCA_032467955.1 Pseudoxenodon macrops
TTCCAATGTTTTGGCAAGTCTCGTGCTTCGATCAACACGAGCATACCCGACTTCATTTTCTAAGATCTCATTATTCACAGCTTTAACAAAGTACAAAGCTTTTTCAAAATGGTGGCTGAATTATTTCTTGATAATTAAATAATTAGCAATAATGGATTCGCATGTATATTTCTATTACGGATTGGTCTTTAAGTTAAAAAATCAAATCTTTACTTGTAGTTTCCGACTTGAGCATGGGGTTGGACTAGAAGACCTCCAAGGTCCCTTCCAACTCTGTTATTCTGATAGCGTACAAGCAAGTGATCTTTTGCAATGTGTGGGCCACAGTGGGTCATTTTCCAGAATACATGACAGTAAAGCCTAGGTTGAACAGACTTCTTTGATCAAAGTTGGATGCAGTAGACACAAAACTTATCCACCTATTGCTAAGAAAACAACCTGCACCTGAACATCAGCAATACAAAGGAGATGGTGCTGGACTTCTGGAAGGAGAGAGAGGAACCTGCCCCACTTTACATCGAGGGGTTTGTGTGGAGAGTCCCATCCTTCAAATTCCTGGGAGTCCATCTTAGCAAAGATCTTACCTGGAGAAACAACACAACCCAGGTGGCCAGGAAGGCACAACAGAGACTCCACTTCCACCAACCAGACAAGACCCTACAGAGGATAATGAGCATGGCACAAAACATCATAGGCTGTCCCTTGATACCACTAGATGACATTGCTAGGAGTCGCTGCCTTAGAAAAGTGAGGAAAATCCTCAAGGACGACTCACACCCTGGTAGCACTTCTTTACTTTCCAACTATCTGGTAGGAGATATAGAAGCATAGCCAGTCATATGAACAGGCTGAAGAACAGCTTTTATCCGTCAGACTCCTGGATGCAACATAACATCACGAGTATGCAGTATGATAGACTTGCAGGGCTGGTGCAACATGTTCATATTAGTGCAATATATTATAATGTAATGTTATGCACATATATGTATAGAGGATTGTGTGTTGTTAGTATGATTTATTTGGGTTAGGGGTTTTACTTTCACTGAGTTATTGATATGTATTTATATTGGGAGAGGTGCACTAAGGGAGGCTCAGCCAATCTCATTGTACACATGTTGTGCATTGACAATAAAGGTTAAATTCAATTGAATTTGGGGCTGACGATTACTGTAAAACAATGGACAGCTATTTAATCAAGGCTTTTCTTCTGTTCATGAAATGCCTGGGAAGTTACTGTAGCTGGAAGGTGCTTTCCTTACCCAACAAGAATATCCAAGCTTCTCAATTCTTGCAGTCAACCTGGCAGTTCACACCTCCTGAAGGGAATCTTTTTCTGTCCTCTGAAGTATTCTGTTCTTACTGCTTTTTTATCATTGCTGTCAATAACTTTTTGCAAATTTGCAGTTAGTGACAGCAACATTCTCTACATTTTGTGTTACCTCTTTAGGGAGTTGTACAATGTAGGACAGGAGTGTCAAACTGGTGGCCCATGGGCCGGGTGCATCACACGCAGGCCACACCCACCCCAGCTCCACGAAAGGGAAAACCGTTGCGATGTCACATGACGCTACGAGTTTCATACCCATTGATGTGGGAGGAGATAATCAAATGGAAACAGAGCAAATGGGCCAATTCAGACACTCAAATTTAAAGCTGATACCAGGTTCCAGCTCCACTTAGTTCTCAAATTTATTTTCTGCAAGTAAGTCTAACACTTTATACCTGGTAAGTAGTGGTCCTCTCTATATCCCATTCTACAGAGTTTTACAATTTAGTTTGTTTTCATATGAAGACATAAGAGCCAGTTTGGGGAGGCTTAGGCAAGAAGCCAGTTATTTAATGTATTTATATGAGGTAGACCAGACAGGAAACACGATGAGCTAATTTTACTTTATTGTAAGGTTATATTAACAGAATCTTGCAAGTTTGAAAGTACGCCTCTTCCTCATTCTTTGTAGCTCAAGAAACTAAGAATGGTGCCTTCTGAGACATTTGCCACACATTCCTGCAGATTAAGCTACTAAATAGGCTTTAATCTAACTGTTACCTCTAACCTGTCTCCCAAGGTCATTCCCACATATGATTACACCAGGTGACCTTGGGCCAATCACTTTCTCTTAACCCTAGGGCATGAGTGTCAAACTCACGGTGTCACTTTGCTGTGACATGTTTTTTCCCTTCGCGGAGCTGGGGTGGGCGTGGCCGGTGCATCATGCATTTGGCCCATGGGCCACCAGTTTTGACATCCCTGCCCTAGGAAGAAGACAGTGACACCTTTTCTTGCTAAGAAAACTGCAGGCAGTTTCCAGGAGTCAAAATCTGACTTGAAGGCACACAAACACACACGAAGAAATACTTGTTTCTTTCAGAGCTCTTAATGAATTCTAGAGTACAAAAGGGAGGAAAATTTCCCTCTCGTAGACTGGCTGAAAATATACTCAGTTATATATAGGAACCGTCAACATATGATTTCTTCACTGCACACTGATTTGGTTTGTCAGGACACTCTGTATGACTGGTTACTCGTTATTGACCCTCAACTCAGGCAGTAGAGGATTGTTTGCTTCCATATCTGCTTTGTTTTATTTGATCAGCATATTTTTTGCATCTGTCAGCATTTGTTACTTTAGTGGAAGGCTAAACCCAGCATGCCTTTATTCAGGAGATCAGCAAAGCTACCAGCTAAAGTAACTAAGTTCCAGAATCTTTTGTTGACATATGAAGCAAAGCAGAAATAACAACATATTTGTTTGATTGAAACCAGGGACACTATAGCTTTCCCCCATTTTCCAAGTTTTTTCTGTTTAAATATACTAAATGTTCAGTGGTCCTTGAACTCTCTGAAAAAAATTACATTAGCCCTTGCACTCTTGGGCTCGTACCTTCCAAAGTTTTTTGTCAAAACTCTCCAATTTTATTTATTTTCCTCCATTATTTATTTAATTAATGTCCCATTTATCATAGTAAAATCAGAAAAAAAGTTAATAGAAATTTACAAAATTACAGAAACATTAAAAATGGTATTTAAATACTTTACGTATTCTAAATCAATTTAGTTCACAAGTCTGTAAAATTATAAGGTTACTTAAACCATATGCAAATATGTTCAGAATAGCCACAACTGAGAAATACTGCAGTAACAAATCTGAGTTTGTATAAAATTACAGAATTAATGCATGGATTTTATTTTGTAATATTGAGAGTGAATTTTGTAGTATTTTATCAGTGCTCTGGAGCATGGTATTCATTATGAACTACTACAAGTACCAAAGTATTTAATTCATACAAAAATAGATTTTCCAGTATGCCATATAAGAAAAGTAGGATACATTAATATTTAAATAATACTGCAAACAGATTCTTCTTTTGCGCAACTTTTTTTCAGAGCAACATAGTGTCCAATAAAGTACGTTTTTCCCCCATTTATATCAGGAATCGTTCATCCACTAGTGTCTTGGATGCTAAATTCTTCTCCCCAACTGTGTTTCGAATGAACCTGAAAATCTAAGAACACAAACCAGATTCAGATATGTCACAAATTGAACCAAATATTCTTCGTGTAGCAACAAATATCCATAGGCTGTTCTGCTAACTTACATACTGTTCGATCTCATATAGATGATTGTTTTAGATTGTGACAAATTGATATTGCAGTGTGTGACAAAAAGGGGGACATCTACTAATGTGTATTCATATTACTTTGGAGTTCTAAGAAGTACATCAAAAGCGAAGGATTAGGATCAGTCCCTTTATAGGATATATCAATTTACAGTGACCAGTCTTAAATATGCTTTTTCAGGCTTGCAGAAAGTAGTGAGTTATAATTTTTTTTGGAAATTCTAGAGGTATTCTAACAGCCAAACACATGAAACCATGTGACTTTGCTGTTTGAACAGTCGGGTTTTATTAACAAATGAGAGTTTACCAGAGGATTATGCACTGAATTCAGAGTACTTCCTGAAAATGCCACAACCAGATTAAGTTTGCTTAATAGTAAGCATAGTTATGAAATAACAATAGGTTATATATTGCCAGGTATAATTGCACAATGTTTCTTTGGAAGGATAAAAGAACCCAGGAGTTTAAATATAAATTTTTAAAACTATTTTCATTGCATCACCAAACCAATGTTCAATGTTCCCTTTTGTTCTCTGTTCCAGTGCGATTTGCCTTTTCCTTTAACTGTAAAACATGGATTATTTTAAATGTATAGATATTATTAATTTTAATAATGTACATTTCCCACAGGATAACTACAAGATGTAAATAAATGATGGAATGGAACCTTGAAGTATTCTCCATGTTATTTTAATTGTGAGATTTACCTCTTGTTGTAAATATGCAAGAACAGCTGCTAAAACAAAATTCTGAGTAGCCATATCCACAATGGCAAAAAACAGCATGTCAAAGATGAGAAGGGTAGTTTCATTGCCATAATAAAGAATATCGCTGAAAGAATGACCTTCATCTGCAAAAATGAAAAATAAATAAAAGGTTAATTTTTTTTTAAAATATTCTGAATAACTTGACTTTTTAAAAAAAACAAAGTTTATTTTATAAAATCATAACTACTACCAGAATGTTTTTTCCAAACTAGGTTCCATCTCTCATTATTCATAGCCAATTGGCTGTACTGGAAAATTGATAAAAAATATAGAGAACATGCAATGTCAAAGGAAACACGAACTATCTGTACCGATTTGGGGAAAAAAAAGTTATATAGATCTCTTTCGATAGATCTCTTTCGATTAATGCACTACTCAAGTTATATTTGATTGCAAGCAATCTAGTGTGTTTAATGTATCTACAATTAAAAGCAAAATACGATTGAAAATACAACTAGAAGCATTTGATTTCTGAAGTTTTATAGATTAAGTTACTGTCTAGAACTTGGATGGGAGACCATCAGGAAATATCAGAATTGCAAGATATATTGGGAGGTTGAAAAGAGAACCTGGAAGAAGACAATGCCAAACCATTTTCAGATTGTTGCCACAAAAATCGCTCATTGCTAGGAGTCAAGCCTGACCTGACTACTCTTCTAGTAAAAAATTAAACTGCATTGAACAATAGCCTATTTGTGACCACATTGCTAAAGTTCCAAGACTCTTCAGAATGAAAGAAGTGATCACACTTCCAATCTTCTGCCAGTATGAACAGAAAGGAAAGCTGCTTGGTTTCTCTATAAAGCAAACTCCATTCTCAAAATTAGTGCTGAAGTTAAGCAAAGTGATTGATGAAGGATTGTTAATTTCAGTGGTGAAGATTAAGAGATGAACCGCTTAATTTCATCTCTGCCTTTTCTTTTGGTAAAGAGAGTATGTTTTACCAGCATTTAAAAAAGCATTTATCTACGTACATGTTTTTTGTAGAGATGGAGAATTATATTATACAGGCTGTAATACATTTGCAAGTTAAAATCATTGGGACATAATTAGGCTGTATTATGGCTAACATATGACTTAATGAGAAACTAAGGTAGTTTTAGTTGCAGCAATTCAGTTAGGGATGTTTGTCTGATAAATGCATTACAAATTTAAAAACTCAGAAATTGATTAGTTTTGTCTGAACAAATACTACAGGATGGAACTGTTCCTCTCTAATTATTAAGAGTGTTTTGTCTTGACAGAAGGTTAAGAGAGAAAAAAGGGTGTGAAATGTGTGCCCATCTAAGGAACATCTATTTAGAATTGTAAATTCTGTAAATTGTAAACAAGAAGTAGCAGAGGCAACACTGCTGAAGGGACATCAGTTTTGAGGAGCGATAATGCAAGAACAACTGCTGCAGCAGAGCTTGGCTTATCCTATTATACAAAGATTCACTTACAGCCTGATGTATTTAACTGCTGACAGATTTAATCTTCACAAATAAATGTATATAGAAAGTAGCAAGTATAAGCTATTTGTTATATAATTAAGTTTGGCATTTTTCCGAAACACTAAATGCTGTTCAAGAAAAAAAAAAATTTGCATATTGAAATAAGTTGCTAGGTTTCCTTTGCCTTCATAAATTAAATATCTGAGGCAATACCATTGTAAAAGATGCTCTTTTCTATTGGTTCCATAAACTCCATTCCAAGAATTTTTTCTAATAGTAATTTGTCCTTTATGATGTAGTCCATTTCCTTATGAACCTATTAAAAAAGGAAAATATAACAACTCAGAAGAAGCAAAATAAACTCTTCATTATGAAATTCCTTTCAAATGAACAGTAACACCAAAACTAAACAATGTGTTCATTGTAAGACAATGTTTACAAACTAAGCAAAACAGAACAAAACAAACAGTATACAATAATTGTGTGGCTGATGATGATAATACAGATGAACAACAACAGAAACATAAATATCAAGCCAAAGTCTATTAAAAAAAAGTAATAATAATAATGCCCCATCGGCTAGCAGAATATTGTCAGAGCTGATAACATCATGTTCTGAGTATTATAGCTAAAAATATTATTTACAAATATTACAAATGTTAGAAATTGCAACAATATTAAATGAACAACGATGAGCCATTTTTGGGATAAAAATATATTACAGCTAATCAAGACTTAGATGAAAGTAACACAAGCTACAAAAGCTACCTCACAATCAAATAAAAATCAAAATTTCATATGTTAATCAATATTTAATAAATACATACATGATCAATAAATGAGCTTAGAAATTTATTCATAGTGTGGTATGCTTTTGTGCTTTGCTCAAATGTGGTTGCAGAAGAATTCAGAAGCCTAACGGGACCACGTTTCTGAAAGGAAAACGAAAGAATAAAAATTAACCTGAAGCATGTACCAGTATATTTGTGGGTCCATTTTGACCTTTGACTAGTCACTTTCTCTGAGCCCAGGAAGAAGGCAATGATTGCAATATTGTTTACTGCTTAGTTGTTTATCTGGTGTTAGTCCCTAATTATCTGGATGTTGACTGCTGATCAGGAGATGTTCTAGTCTTTTTGTTTCCTTTCTAACCTTTTTATTGTCTCTTTTGAATGGTTTGTAAATGTTGCTTACTTGCTATGTGAATGTGATGGCTGATTTGTCTAAGTGCCAAGCTTTCAGGAATTTCCTAGAATTTTTGGATTTAGTTTGGTCTAGGATCCCCAATTGAAACTATGATTAAGTTGTCCATGCGTTATGAAATTAAGGAGTTTTCATTGTGTCTCCTGATCATTAGTTGTGCTCTGCTACTGCTTTGCTACTCTTCTGCCGGTCTGTCCTGTATAGTGGCTGTTAAAGTCTTCATACTGTATGTCAGGTCCTGCTAGTTCCTGCTATCAAAGGCTGAAGGGGTGATGGTGGACAAATGGACAATATGATTGTGTGTATACATGATGGGAAGTAGGGAAGAGGTAATGACAGATAATGAAGACCAGAGAAGCCTGGAACCGGTTTGTACCAGAAGCACTAAGGCCATGCATCGTGAGAAAAGGATGTGAATTGCCCACAACATCTCAGTGTTTTCATAACATCTTGATGAGTCCCAATTGGCGAGGGGCGTCTTTTTCGCACAGGAAAATCTTAGAGCTATCCTGACTTTACTACAACCAACTTCCTATACTAAAATAACCTTTTGCTTCAAGCTAATGGAATTGAGGGTCTTTCTTTACTAAGGGATCAGTTTGAGGCAGTCTGACACTATGATGTAGATGACTCCTTTTTTCCCCCCTTCCCTTGAGCTACTGGGTCTTTTACTTTACTTAAGAAGTTTTGGAGGGCTTTAATTGGCTTGTGGTCTATGGTGATGTCGTGGGTTGTATTATAGATAATTAAAAAAGCTAAAAAGGAAACAAAAAGACTAGAAAAGTTCCTTGACAGCAGTCAACACTCAGATAAGTAGGGATGAACACCAGACAATCAAGCAGTAAACATCTAGGAAATACCCAGAAGAAAACAACACTGACACCAACACTGACAGGACAAGCTATTTTATAGAAGAAGAGCAAACAATCACTCCCTTTTAGCACTGAAGATGTTATCTAGTTGGGTAACAAAATGTCTACAACAAACAACCAAGCTCGGAGAGCACAAAGAACTTCACAGTTCAATCCTGGGCTACATTTATTCTCTTCTAAGAGTATACAGTATTCTGCACTAATATTACTATCTAAAAGGACCTCATCAACCATTTTAACATACAAATATAAAATGATAAACTATAGAATATGAATGTAAAGTAATGGTCCATCTATATAGCACAGAAATAGGAGAATGAATAATGAATCCTTGGCTATACAAAGATACACAAAAGTGAGGGAAAAAATGTATCAAATACCATATTTTCGCAAGAATTGGATCCCATATATTTCTGCAAAATCATATTTCAAATATTTGATAGCAAACAACCTAACAACAAAAAGATATATACCCTTGTCAATGATTCATGAATCTTGTCATATTGCTGTCTCATTTTGCTTGAAATGGAAATCTGAAAAGTCTGGCCATCTGTATTTGGTAACAAACCCCTTTGGCTACACAGATTCTCCTGAGGAAGTGACACAAAGTAGAATTGATGCAATAACATGCACAAAGATTGAAACTTAACAATTTATTATGTAGGTTGGCGCTTTTCTATCTTATTATTCCCATATTGTTATTCCTGTCCCACTTTACTCCTGTCACAACAGAATGTACAATATGTGATTCCAGAACTGTGAAGAATCTAAAATTCTGATATAAAATATAGTTTATAATGGTAAGAACAGTCACCACAAAAAATGATAATATTGATATTTTAATAGTTCTGTTGAATATAGTTTCTCTTTAAGGAGCTCTATGGAGGTCAGGGTAAAGAAAGTCAAGATGGCAGCCACAACTTTACCTGTCTCTATGCACATTACAAAGCAGAGTAAAAGGGGATGGAGCTTTGGTTGTGCATTTCTGGTTGTCATATTGACTTTATGAACAGTTCTAGAGATGCCCTCTCTGTGATCAAAATTCATTAGGATATTCTTACAAGCTTTAGTAATTTAGTTATTATTATTTTTCCTGGATGGCTTAAAATTTAAACATGAACAATACAAAAAAGATCAAAATAAATAAATAAGGCAACCATACAAATAATACAAACATTAAAAACTCCTTTGGGAGAGACAATATTGTTCATTGTAGTGTTAAGTTCATATGAAAGATTTTATTTGAACTTGTCTCTAGTAAATTTCATAAGCTGTGACAATTGACCTATTTTGAAAGTTCAAATGCAGGGAAGGTAGAAGAGAGTAAACTGTTAACTGTGTATTAATGAATGAAATGAACTTAATTAAGGTTGTAGCAGGTTCCTTAAACAATTAAAATTGTTAGAATGAAACCAGTTTAGATTTCCAGTCTTCTGGTTTCTTCACTTACTGCTTCCCTTTTTAGGTGCATATTCATCTCTTCCATATTTGTATCTGAGTGGCCATGCACAGATCGCCCATGAATGTAATACCCAAAACATCTCTCTGACAATAGGAAAACTGAAATCTGCAATATGAGAAAAGTAAAATGGAGTGTTTTAGTTCAGATAACACCAAGAACAATTCTGCTCACCACTACATTCTGTAAATGTATTATGTCATCACTCCTATGCTACAGAGAATAAGCAACTGTATATTTGGAAGCCAGGATATATTTTAATTTTGAAGCACCTTTGAAATTGTATGTGTGATCATGAGACCCTTCCTTGCATGATGCTATAACAGTAGGAACAACATCTTTATTGGACTAGAATGTAGTACAAACTTAGCAACAACTACTGGGATGAGTTTCGTTAAATATTCAAATGGCATTATACTGGGCATTAAAATAAGAAAAGTGAAAATCAGTTCTTTGTTCTTTCTGGCTTACATCTGAATTTCAGACACTTGTAAAATGGGATTCTGAATTTATCTCAGAATATCATCAGAAGCTTTTCCTATGTATGGAATTTTTTTACAGGTCTACATGAATAAAAATATAAAGAAATAAAACCTGTATGGGTTTTAGTTTTTAAAAAAATTGGAAAATTGTTTAAGAAAAAGTAGTTTGGGATATAAATTATTAGTACACTAAATATAGATATATAGACAAAGCACGTCTTTTCAAATATAATTTTGAAATGTCTGAATATGAACAGCCTTTTTGAAGAAAGGCACAATTTGGAAGTATAAAATACTTACATTGCTCATGCAGCATAAATCAACAAACTGTCTGATCTTATCTTCGATAAATCTTTCATAAATGACCGAAAAATATACCACCTGTGAAAAATCAGATTTATTAATGTTAAAAAAGGAAGTGTTTGTTTTTCTATATTAGCCAGTAAGGTACACTGATTAAGGTGTCAGACTAGGCTGGGGCAACCCAGGTTCAAATTGAAAGCTTACTGGTGACTGGCCCAGCTACGTTCTCTAAATTCTATCCATCCTATAGGTTTGTTATTTTGTAGAAAAATCTAGAAATTAAAGTACTATATATTATTTCACTTCCAGAAGGAAAAGCAAAATATAAATCTAACAATAGGCATTGCCATGCAACTGGTTTGCAGAACTGAAGAGATTTTCAACTCCGCCAATTCCATAACAACCAACCAAGCAACTAAGCAAACAAATACGTTCCAGAATGAAGAAGGAACTAGCATGGACATTTTTGATTCCCAATGATTTTTGGTTGGAATGCCCAGGTAGATGCAGACTGTCTTCCCTCCAGCCCAGTTTTGGTTAATGAGCTACAAGCAAGACAGCCAATATGAACATTTACAAATGTGGTCTTTCTCTCTCTGAATCTTCTAGACAGGTAGGCCCTTTGACCTTCAGTGATGTTCCTTTCTTTAGACTAAATATGATAGAATGTCATAGACTTCATCTTAAAACATATTAGTATTTTTCCATGTTATTTCCATTTTATGGAATTTATTTGAATACCATTAAATGTTTTATTTCCAATAAAATCAAGTAAGTTACATATAATACTCATGAATGAGTTTTCCAAGAGGTGGCTCTTAATTCATGCATACTTGGAACTGATCACAATATATTAAGAAAACCAGATTCTAGTACAGAGGTGCAAATCCTCCTTAATTGTGGAAAGAGAGAAAGTCATTCTGTCACTATTCTCTCATTATGAGAGAAGTCAGCATAATTATAACAATTTGCTACATTATCATTTGAGATATGGTTTTTATTTTGTTTTTGAAAGTAATAAATGTCCATAAAGCCACTCCTGTAGAAAAACTTGAGAAACTGGGTTTTATCAATTTATTGTAGATATCTACAGTATGTTGATGATTCATACACAATAAAATCATTTAATGAATGTGAATCATCTGATGGGAAGGTAGTCACAGTAAAATGATTTTATAAAGTTTTACCTGAATTACAGCAATCAATAGCCAAAGTACAGTGGATATACCATATCTCAAAATGCGGCTGCAGGGTGCTATGTAACTTTCAGGGTTTCTAGTTAGACCAGAAGATGAATCCATTAAGGCTAAATTTGAAAATCCTACAACCTGTAAAAGTAACACATAAATTACAGTTATACCTCAGTATTCAACTGCTTCAAAACTCATCAAATTTGGTACTCCACATATTTTGAAGCAAAAATCTTGTCCAGGTAGTCAATCTTTCTTCCTGGCACTTGACGTGCAACTTGCTGGTATCGGCTGCCTCGTGACTAACTACCTCTTCCAGCCAAAATAAAGGGTCATGTGGTAAGTCACATGATTTGCTTGGTACCTGTTTTTAATATTTGTCACGCCCTTTGGATTGAAGCGCAGATGAGCACCGTGGTATCAATGTATTGATACAGTTTAAAAATATCGATTTAAATTAGCAAAGATTTTCTAACAAATGAAAGTGAATATACATGTCTCAGGATAATGTTGCAGGATCCAAACTGGGTCAGTCACTGGGACCAGTGGTTTTGTGTTCCGAGCTTTCGGACTTGTGCTGGAGCCAATCTTCAGGGACTTCTCTCTAGCAGATTGTGTGCTATTCTGGGTGTGGTATTTATTATGGTGCCTGTTGTATGTTGTTTTTTAGATGTTGATTGGGGTGTGTTGATGGCTGTACTTTTAAGTCGTTGCCTACCGTTTGCCTGTGCTCCAAGTGACCTTTACAATGCATAATTTGTCCTCGTACAGTAGCCTCTGGACGGTGTGCGATGCCCACTTGCAGATCCCGGAAAATGTATTCTACAGCTTTTGAAATATTTTTGATGTATGGCAGGGTGTGCCATGTGATTGGTCTTGTACCTTGTTTCTTCATTTCTCTCCCCACTGTGTTGTGCAGACATTTTATTAGACACTCTCAACATGGTGTACCCACAATCATTCATCACAAGATGAACAAGATGCACACAAGATAAACAAGATGCACACTGTCCAGAGGCTACCGTAGGAGGACAAATTATGCCTTGTAAAGATCGCTTGGAGTGGGAGATATTTCCAATGTAATCTACCGAATCCCCTGCATGGAATGTCCCTGTGATTATGTAGGACAGACAAGGAAGAAGCTAACCTACAGATTACAAGAAGCGAGTGGTCAGAAAGGAGACCTGAACTCATTGGTAGCCTCACACGGCAATAAACAAGGACACACATTCAAGTTTGCAGCCACTAAGATTGTTGGGCGACCAGGCACAAAAACAGCCAGAGAAGTGATTGAAGCAGGGGAAACAGGCTTCTCATCAGTCAACAGGAATGCTGACTTACTACCAGCATATCATATGCTTAGAAGGCAAGTCTTAGGCTGCACAAGCAAATAACAGCCAATGACTTAAAAGCCCAGCCATCAACACACTCCAATCAGCATCTAAAAAGCCACATACAACAGGCACCATATAAATACCACATGCTGCTTGAGAAAAGTTCCCTAAAGATGGGCTCCAGCACAAGTCCGAAAGCTTGGAAGACAAAAACTCTGGTCCCAGCGACCAATCCAGATTGGACCCTGCAAGATTTTCTAAGTTGCCTAGATGACCACTTTCAATTTTTGAATATACTTCAGCAAGCACAAAACAGCAAGTAATATTTTGTCAATATCATTTTTTCATTTAAATAATACTAGCCCTTGAAATCTTATTTCTCCAGATGTTACTAAATGACTGTTCCCAGTCAGAATGGCCTACACCAGGCGTCAGCAACCTGTGGCTCCGGAGCTGCATGCAGCTCTTTGGATCCTTTGGTGAGGCTCCCTGTCAGGTGATCCCTCCACTGGCTGGCCTCGCCCTCCGCTCCCCGTCACTCCTTGTCTGGCCTGAGAAGGTAAGGGTGATGGTTCCCCGTGTTTTTTAACAACCAGTTCTCTTCCCTAATGACTGGCTGGGTAGCCATGGTTAGGAGGTCATGTGACTGGTGGAAGTGAGTGACGTCGAGTTGTCCACACCCACCCAGGTTTTGTGGCTCCCGGTGTTTTCTTTTCTCTGGGAAATGGGTCCAAATGGCTCTTTGAGTGATTAAAATTGCAGACCCCTGGCTTACACAGAGTTGCTGGACCTAATTCATCACAGCTTTGCCTTTAAGGTATAGGAAGACTTGCAATAATAATGTACAGGTAAATGATACTTGATTAGAGTACTAAAGTCAGAGGGTAATACTTATCAGTTGAAAAACGTATTCTTTAGTTTTGTAAACATTTGTTACAATTCCTCTCGAAAGACAGCTAATATTTATTTTTAATTTTTTTGCTATGTTGATACCTAGCAAAAATTAAAACTAATTTTAAATATTAGGCTTGGAATTTTATAATTCATATAAATAACCCTGCATTTTTCAGTTGTTTGTTTCATTTTCTGCTTTATATATTTGTGATGGCAGCCAAAATTTAATCCTGCAGAAGGAAATGGCAGCTTCAATATAAATCAAAGTTCTAGTGCTAGAGTGTATTATGAAGTAATACACTTTCTCTTATCTTAGTTACATGCATAAAACAAATGTGTTCTTATCTGTGTAAGAAAAAGTGTGCATCAGCTAACTTATTCTGCTAGAAAATCTATTTTCTTTTCATTGTATCTTGAACAGATTCCAAGACCAGGAACACACAGATAATATGAGGCAGGGGTGTCAAACTCGATTTCATTGAGGGCTGCACCAGGGTTGTGTTTGACCTTGGGGGATGGAATGGATGTGGCCAGCTCAACATCACTTGTGTCGGTGCCTGTAGTGGCCCCAGTGCTCTGCCAGAGAAAACGGGCTCCTGAGCTCCCTTTTTGGCTGCAATGGCCTCCTGCAACTCTCTGGCAGTGAAAACGGAGCTCAGTTTTCATTGGCAAAGGGTTGCAGGAAGCTGTCGCAGCCAAAAACGGAGCACGGGAGCCCATTTTCTCTGGCAGAGGCACCGTGGGCTGATCCTTCACTGTTTCCAGGGCGGCTCCACAATCCCAGATCTAAGCACCCTTCCAGACAGATCCAGCCTGTAGCCCTTGAGTTTGACACCCCTGATATAAGGGCTTTGAATGAAAATAATATAAACTTAAAAGCATGTCGTTCTCCCAGACACTGGATTACCTGATTTGACCTCCCTTGCCTGATTTATTCAATATTTGACTCTGGCCAAACCATGAATAAAATTATGCTAAAAAGGCCCCAGGATGCCCTTCTAGTCTTTCAAAAATCCTCTGAGCCTTGGAATAGCTATTGATTTTAGTACGATAATGGAAGTAACAGAATGGAATTTGCATGTCTGACAAACAAGCACATCGATTCTTTTGCTATATTGTCAAAAAAAAATATGTCCAGAGAAAAAGCCATTAACCTGTCTGCCTTAGGAAATGAGGTAGTGATAAATCAATCATATTTTAATCCAAAGAGTATCTGCTCAGAGGTGGGTTCTGAATCTTCTTACTGCCGATTCGCTCATGGTCGTGCCTGAGCAATCAAAAAATCCAAAATGGCGATGCCCACGGGGACACCAAAGGAACCGGCTCCATGACATCATCGCGGAGTTACTACCTACTCTATA
>JANHFT010004055.1:59870-71744 GCA_032467955.1 Pseudoxenodon macrops
AATAATACAATTGCATACAATGCTAAAATATATATGTTAATATTTAAAAAAAACCTAATGCTGTTATTTGTGGTGGGTAAGTTTTACACTGAGATGAGAATCAAGGTAAAAATTCAAAATAGATTTAAGATGATTAAAATAAATATTAAAAAATAATTTTAAAAAATAGAAAAAATGTCTATAAGGAAAAGCATTTAAGCAGCCCCCATCTTTTATTCTCCCCACTCTTTTTTCTTTAAGTACTAAAGCATTTTTATACTATGCCTTATACTTCCATAATCATTACTCATTTCTGTTTAGATTATTTTAATTAAAAAAAGATCAACAGAACAACCCTCAAATTTAACACTGAATGAATTGTTGATCGTATTTTTGTGTGCACTTTCAGGCAGTACTGATTTTTCATACCTTGCTGATTCTAAAAGGCCCTTTTATTCTAATATATTTGGAGTTCAGGCATGGCTTAAAAACCAATAACACCACCAAATTCTGAACTTCAAAATATGCAGTATATTACCACTTCTTAGTTAAAATTATATGATCTCCAAATGTAAAGTACCAGACTATTTTCAATTGTGTTCATCGTGTGACAATCCAGAAAGATCTTATTTCCGTTGAGTCCATATGAGAGCATGGAACTTTACACAAGAACAGCACAACAATTGGACATTATTTTCTTCTCTAGCCTTAATTAATGTGTATGTTATGAATCTTCAAAACAAAACAAAACAAAACAATGATTACCTTTTGTTGGTAGGTTGTTCCAAACTTATAAGCAGCATTCAGCCTAATTAATGTGTCTGGACAAAGCTGTTTTTAAAAATAAAATAATTAGCATTCTTCTTTATAATATTCTCAGGTTTTTAAATAAATGTTACATTCATTCGTTTAAAAAATAAAACTAGAGGAGTTATGCTTAGATGAAGACAAAATGCAGTGCTTGCCACTTTGGATTTTTAATTGATATGAAACACTGCACTAATTGAGCCTGTGACAAGTCGCGACACCCATTAAGGGTATCATCATGGGACTGCCTCCAATTTTATGACCTTTTTTCCGACAGCCATTAAACAGACACAGCATTACAAAGCAAACCAGTGGTGGATTCTAAATGTTCTTACTGCTGGTTTGCTCAGGGGCCCGCTGCAGCCACGCGTGTGCTTTGTGCGTGCATGCGCATGTGCAGTGCTTCTGTGCATGTGCAGAAGCAAAATTCAAGATGGTGGCGCCTATGGCGCCACTGAAAGAATCAGCACGGGGGCGTGGCAGGCCTGGGTTACTAACCATTCTACTGAACTGTGCTGGTAAGTTCGGTAGAACTGGACCGAACCGTTAGGAACCCACCTCTGAATCAAACTGATTATTTGCTATGAGGTATTTTTTGCTGGAAACTGGAAATAAACAAGCAAACCTTAAATGTAGGCCGGTTGCCAAGCTCCCAAATGCAGTTACATGATTGAAGGTGTGTGGCTGTCAGAACTGTGTGTTTGGTTCATAAGTACCTTTTGTGGGGTTCATCAGAAATTTGAATAGCCGCTAAGCTTGTAAATTGAGCACTAATTGCACCAGGGATATCAAAACTATCTTTATTGTAAAATTACATTAACAGTTTGAAGGAATTTTTCTCTTCCTTTCCTTTTTACTCTCTGGAAAATTAGGGAGGGTCCCTCCTGAATTGCTTCCTATGCCCTGCACCTTCTGAGTTCTGGGATACTTTTTACATAATGGTTGCCCACTCTGCAGCTCTTCCTTTTATCTCCCAAGGTCATTTCCACAACTTAAAACCATTTGTTTAATGACTGTTTAACGTTATCACAGTGCTGAAAAAAAGTTAGTTATGACCGGTTCTTACACCATTACTACCACAGCATTCATGTAGTCATGGAATCAAACTTCGAAGCTTGGCAATGAGCATGTATTTAGGGTAGCTTTAGCACCCTGGGGTCTTGTGGCCATTTGCAGACTTCTCAGGAGGCTTCTAACAAGCAAAATCAATGGGGAAAGCCAAATTCACTTAACAATCATGTGTTTGGTTTGATGACCACAGCAAAAAGATTATAAAATCAGATGCAACTTCCTTAATGACAAACTGAGTGACACAAGTTCTGGTCCCATTTGTAGTCATAGAGAACTACTGTTACATTTTCCTACCAATGATTTCAGAAAGCTACACAAAGCTAGACCTCCAAGCACTTTATATTTTGAGTCTATGATGATCGGACTCAAGATGCAAACATGTGAATTCATATTAGACATGTAGCAATGATGTCATTGTCTCCATGGAATTGCTTCTGTGACTAGAATAGACTAAAGCAGATTCTTCCCCATCCTACTTCTTGTATCTGCTTGGGCTCTTGAGCTCTCTGAGAAATATGCAGGACTGGTGATGGGAGAAGGAAAGCAAATGGAAGTTCACTTATGTAACATTACATCTAGTCCTGTTTAAATTCATTCCATGCCTTTTTTTAACCATGACAATTTGTTATACTAGATTTCAACAGACAGGTTTGACTAAATCCGATCCTATATTCCTAACCCAAAATTAATTCAAGGTGATATGCTTTTCCCATACCTGTAAAAGACCATCTTCTAAATGTTGCCATTTCAGAAAATTTCCCATTGCATCGTATGAAGCTGCAATAAAATTCAATTTTATATCCTGTAAAAAAACAAAGGTGCTTTCAAGATCTAGATTCTTGCATCTTAGGCACATCTTTTATGCAAGAACAAAAAGAAAATCAGAATGTTATTAATATTTCATGTTGTGATTTATGACAGTATAAGAAAAACCATCATAAGGATTAAGTATTAAATGTAAATCCCCTACAACTACATTTACTACATGTGTAAAGTCACCATATGGAAACATTATCATGGAGAGGCAAAAGTTACTTCCTTATTCTAAAAATATGAAAAGGAATAATGGCCATAGTTTTAATATAAAGTGTTAACAACTTACCAATGTAGACCTGCAACTGTAACATAGAACTCTCTCAGCAAAACAGATAAGATGGGGATATATTAACTTTTAGATCTTAATTAAATGCATGATTATTCATATTGTATAATATGCACATATATATATATAATAAATTAATGTCTGCCTATCATAAGTACGCTTGAAAATTCTTCCTTTTGCTAAAATGTTTCCAAGAAAAAATGTCAAAATGCAACAGTGAAACTTATAAACGTCTGTGAAGTAAATGAAATTAGTTTATGTAAAATTAAATCCTAATAAATAAACTGTTTTGACCCAGCATAAGTGCTTATTTCCCATTTCTCCTTCAAATAATGAATACCTGAAAATAAAAATATCTTGGTCATTGCAAATTAAATGAAGAGTTCCAATATAACTGTAAAATAATTTTTATGTTCTATTTTTAAGGTACATATTCAAAAGCAGTCTATACCAGCGGCTGCCAACTTTTGGGCACCAGGGATCAGTTCCGTGGAGAGAGGTTTTTCCGCGGACCAGAGGGGGCGTGGTTTCGTGTGCTGCCTGCATCCCATGGATGGGGTTTCATTTGTTTGTGCAGCCTGGTTTCTGGCATGCCATGGACCGTTGCCGGTCCACAGACCTGGGATTGGAAACCCCTAGTTTATACTACAAGTGACATATCCTCAAGAAATAAACTAATATCTTAAAATAGTCCCCTTTATAAATTAATCACTATAAAACCACATCAGGGAAAAGTCTAGATTGAGAAAAAAGAGAGTTTTTACTGCAGGGAACCTACCTCATCTTTTTCTTTAAAAGTGAAGCTAGTAGGAAACTCCGTTCCATCAAGAACCTGGGATGCTAAGCCTGGTTGGTCACCATAGAATAGCCATGGAAGAGACTGTCTCCTGCAAACAATTATTCAGTGATTACTGCAACCTACCTATGACAAAAGCATATAGCGTACAATTCAAAAGAATGATTGACAAAGGCAACATACCAAAATGATATTGAATGAACACTACCAAGTCCAACCGTGTTTGCAAACACATATTGAAACAAACCACAGGCATCAGGAGTGGCCGAGCTCAAACTGTTCATGTTCATAACACACATATTTCCCAAGGCTTGGCAAGATGTAAGATTGGAATATAGCTGAAAGAAAATAAGCCAACAATTATGAATAGAGTGTACAATTATATAAAAGATTTAAAAAGAAAACAATGTTTTCTCTTGTGAATGAAAGAAAATAAATGGGTTGTTTTGTAACATTATGTTCCATACAGTTAGTCCTTGACTTACAATCCAACCGATAACAGAATTTCTGTCGCTAAGCAATGTGGTTGTAAAGCAATGTGACTGCATTGTTTAGTGATGGCAATCCCTGTCATCCCAGTTTTCTGCAATTGGCCATGTGACCCCAGGGTGCTAAAACCGTTAACTGAATTCAATTGTTGTTAGGTGAGTTTCTCACAATTAAGTCAGTGGGGAAGCTAGCGGAAAGTCACAAGTCCTAGGTGGCTTGTAAGCAAGTTAGCACGCAGGTAAGAGGCTGTTGCAGGGTAGGGTAGAAGGGAGTGCATGTGGGTACAAGGGAGATGTGAAGAGATTTGGAGATGGTGCACGAGAGGTGCAACAAGGTTTGGGGAGGGTGCATAAGGGTGCAAGGCAGGCATGGAGGGTACAGAGGATGTGTGAGTGGCCAGTGCAATGTGAGCTCAAAGGTCCTGAGGGAGGGCGCTCGTGTGAAGATGACTTAGGTCAGCAACTTCTGCCCATTCCTGCTGGCTTCCCTACTGACTTTCTAGGGAAACTGGCATGGAAGGTTGCAAACGGCCATCATATGATCCCAGGGCAGTGTAACTGGTCCTAAGTGTGAGCCTGTTGTCAAGGGCTCAGATTGTGATCACAGGGATGTTGGGATGTGACATTACACTTTATGACTGCGTTGATTAGAGATGGAAATTCTGGTCCCAACTGCTACTATAACCTAAGAACTGTATAAATTATACATGAATTAGAAATATTTATCAATAATTTTGTTCAAAAAGAAAATTAATTTCATACATACCCAGCAAGCAGCTGCTGATGCTTGAAGATTTCTATAAAACCATTCTGATCTCATTGTGATGCCCTAAAAATGGAATAGTTCAAATTGTCACAGGTTTGTTGTTGTTTTAACTATTTAGTCATGTCCAACTCTTGGTGACTTTATAGCAAGCGCCCCTTCAAGCGCAGCTCCTTTCAGTTGTTGGCTGTTCATCTTTGTATCAGCTTTAACTGCTGATCAAGCCAGCATGTTCTTTGCATGCCCTTTCTTCTTGTTCTGCTAACATTCCTAGCATCATTGATTTCTCTAATGAATTTGCATGCATGTTAAAAATATCTTAGTATAATTCTACAAACACCTACTTGTAAGTCACTCCCAGGTATAAACAAAAGATTGCACTCTCATTACTTTTTCCTTCTAACAATCAGCAATACTTGACTTGATAGCAACAAAAATTAAGTTTTATAGCACTTTTCAAATACTTGAAAGCCTGTCAAGACTTTGGATACAGATTTATAGAAAGACAAAATCTTTTTTTTTATTTGCTGCATTATTTTTTATTGGTTAGTTGAAATAAAGTTCCGCATGAAATGGATTATAGCAAAAAGTCAGTGGCTCATTTAACAGCAGCCTTGGAGCTTAGGTTTCAGTTATCACTGCTCACATGCAGCATAACCTACGACTATGACAAACATTTACCTTGATTAGGAACGTATTTGTTTAAAATCAAGTTCCACTCTACTTCAAATGGGGCTTCCTCCAAATTAAATATACAGGTAGTCCTCATTTACTAGAAAGACAACTCCTGAATGAACATTAGAGGAATTTACAGTTTCTTACATAAGAAAATTCATTAGTAAAATCAAATCTATTGGTGGATTTTCATTCACTAGATGCATTCAAATGGAGGTTGGAAAGTTATCTGACACTGATGTTTTGACAATGATTTCTGCACTAAATTGGATTACATGGTCAAGTAGCTTCTTTTGACTTTTGTGTCGGTGGTTCTATTGCACATTAAATTTAGCTTTTATGTTAATATGCTGAGGGTAAAAATGATATTTATGTAATTGTAGGAGCTTAAAATCGACTATTCTTTTATGTCCTGAGTCCAATGCTTTTGTAAATCGTATAAAAATGTGACTATAACTTACTAGTTTTCCAAATCGAACAGTTGTAATTCCCTTTGGAGGGAAATTTCCTGTGCTTGTGAAACATAAACCTCCTGTCTGAAATTGAGAATAAATACATCTTGTCATGAATATATATATATTTTAAAGGTAGAGGTCTTATCCTAGAGAAGCCCTTCTAAAAATAAGAAAGTTTCTTTTACATTGAAGATCCAATAATATATGCAGCTCAGAAAGAAAGCCATTTGAATTTCAGTAATTCACCATTTATATGAGTGTCCCATCCTATCTTCTATTCAAAGCAAGTGTGAGGAAAGAATTTTGGAGGACATATACGTCTCACTTTAGTAAACATTCCACTGATATGTAGATTTAGTACAACAGCCTAATTCAGATTTAGGCATGCAAAACCTAACTCCCATCCCTTCCACCGTAGACCCATGTACGTCCTGTAAAAACTCCAACATGACGGAGTGTTATGCGGAGTTGGAGGAGTGTTTGACTTGGGAGTGTCATACGGAGTTGGAGGAGGCTACAGTAGGGTTGCTGTAGTACAAATGGGCTGGATCTGAAAGATAAATGGTTCCTCCACATTATTCTAGGAGAACCAGTAAAAAGTAGATGCATGCAGCTTACATGAACAAACTTCCATATTCCATACAATGAACTATGATTACTTATTAAATTTATACCCCTCCTTGGTGCTCAGAAAACATTGAAAGTGGCTGTTTTTATTACCCGCTGTTTGTTAAACTTACTAAAATATTTGGCTCAGAACAGCTGCATGATTTGTTAATGCTGATAAATGTTGGTTGACATCTTTTGCACCTACAAAAGATAAAGTGAAAGGTGAAGAACATACAGAGAATTTAACATTAAATAATCTTAAATAAAGGATACAATGGTTCTTAGGTTAATAAGTAACATGAATAAATACAGTATCTCCCAGTATCATGGTATCGTAGCAAAGCTATGTACTGCACTAGAGTTAAATCAATGTTGAAAAGTCAGCCTGCAAATGGGGTTGAATTTACATTTGGCAAACATCAGTTTTACTTCAATTTTGCAAATTTAATGACAATAAATAAGAAAAGCCAATGTTGTTTCCTAATTCAATATACATCTTATGTAAATAAATTACCTACCTGTTATTTAATGCATTTGCAATTGAAAACGACTCTTCTTTTCCGTCACACTGAACACATAATGCAGCTTTCAATAGCGAACCATTAATATTTCTTTCCACTTAAAAAAGTACAAGAATATTAGCAATAATATTAGTAATAATATTACTATAGATACCATATTATACTTAAAATATAATGGATAATGTATGAATACCATGCATATTTAAAATGCATTTTTAAAAATAGGAAATCCATAAAATTGAGTTGACATTGCTTAATACACGACTCCCAATTTGGAGATCTTTCCAGAAATTACCTTGAATAATAAAAAAATAACTTTGTGTAAATATGGAAGTGCTTTCCGCTCATGTATAATCACTTATTTCTACCAGGTATTTATAGGGGGAAAATCAGCTTACATGTTTTTAAAAGGAAACTTTATATTTAATTATGTAACAAAAAAAGCTACAGTATGTTTCAAGTCTCTCTCAACACTATTCTAAGTTGCAACTTTCATCAAAGAGATAAATGGTATCATAATCTGACTTGCTGCAAATGTTCAGAGGAAGAACATATTTTCAGAGAAAAGATTTTATTTTCAATTTGGGAAAATAAGAAGAAGATCCTGAAAACCATTCAATCAAAGACACTGACAGTTTGTACAACACAGCAGGTTTGCTTTGCTGTAAAACTATCAGTGATTTCTAAAGGAGATGTTTCATTTTAGTGAAGAAGTAAGAAAATAGCCATACAATTTACATTCAGTTATTATTTGGAATAGTGGAGCTGAAAAAAACATATGAATTGTTTCATTTTTAAAATACAAATTGGAAATATATAATTATATCCCTTTTGTTCCTAGAATAAATAAAACTTTGCAATTTTTCATCTGTTCACTGAACTACAGTAAAATGTTAAAGTATATCTCATATATATCTTTCTGCATAGATTTGCCTGGAAAAATAAACAAACAAGCATAAAATAACTTTATGCAATTCTTACCGAGAATCTCATTATTAGCGCATATACATTTTCCTTCTATAGTTAAGCCACTAGGACAAGTAATGCAGTCCCATCCATCTTGAGTAACTCCATTCTAAATGAAAGATTACAATTATTTAAAACTCACTTTAAAGCTTGTAACATAGAAAAGCACACAATTATTCTATCTACTTTTTCTAATAGAAATATTTTAGGTTGATTTTACCATGGTTTCTGGACATTTTTCACACAAAATAGATGATCCACCTTTATCAAAAACTTTTTTGAATCCTGGAAGACAATCACATGACGTACCTGAAAAATACATAATACCTTGTTGTATTATCTGCTTCAAATTAAAATATTTGCTTTAATAAGGATATGCCTGAAAGAGATCTCTTAAATTTTCCAACCTTCAAATTTTTTTAAGGAACCTTCCAAAAGTTATGCTGGGTTTTCTGGTGAACAATATATTCTGGAAAAATATGAGCACAAATCATAAAGATAGCTTACTGGTATTCCAGGCCAATAAGATATGCTAACTACAGGTAGTCCTTGAGTTACATTTAGGGACAGTTCAAAGTTACAACAGCAATGAAAAAAGTGACTTAGCACCATTTTTCACATTTATGATCGTTGCAGTATTTCCCCCGTCATGTGATCAAAATTTGGAATCTTGGTAACTGGTTCATATTTATGATGGTTGCAAAGTCCCAGGATCACATGACAAGCTTTTGTGATCTTTCTGACAAGCAACATTAATGCGGAAATCACTTAACAACCGTTAAGTTGTTGTCATTAACAACTGCAATGATTCACTTAACAACTGTGACAAGAGAGATTGTAAAATGGGGGCAAAACTCAGTTAACAAATGTCTCGCTTAGCAACTTAATTTTTTTGCTCAATTGTGGTCACACATTGAGGACTACCTGTATTTGAAAGACTCTCTAAAAGTTACCTGACCAGTGCACCATTTTTATTATGTTTATTATTATTTCTGTTTTCATTGGTTTAACATATTTTATGTTCATATGCCCAGAGAAGCAATTAAGAGGTGGATGACTATATAAATTAAAGAAATAAATAGCAATCATTTTTCTAAAATAATCTTCATTTTTCCTGGTAGCATGTTGGTTTGACAGTAGGTATTCTATAGCAGGTTCCAATACTAGAGTCAAATCTTGATTCAAATCTTGAGATCCCAAAAATTCAGAGAGAACTGATAAGAGTCAGATTTTAAAATATTCTTAACAAGGTGCCTTTAGCAAGTTTCCACTGTCCTTCACTACTAGAATAGAATAGAATTCTTTATTGGACAAATGTGATTGGACACACAAGGAATTTGTCTTTGGTGCATCCATCTCAATGTACATAAAAAGACAAGATACATTTGTCAAGAATCATAAGGTACAACTCTTAATGATAGTCATAGGGAACAAATAAGCAATCAGGAAACAATATCAATCAAAGTCGTAAGGATACAAGCAACAAGTTACAGTCCTACTAGTGTGAATCCATTAATATTAAGATGAATCAATAAATGGAAAGGGAATTAAGTTTCTTCCCTTCTACCCAGATGCCACCTTTATTTCCCATAGAAATAATGTACAATTTAATAGCAATTGGGATAAGTTGCTTTCCTTTTTCTTCTAAATTTAACGCTCAAGATTAATGGAAGGGCTTAAATGTAAGAATGTGTGAATGTAAATATATACATGTAATGTTTCCACTCACCCATCTGCAATCTCCAGAGCTAAATAAGGTTGCCTGGCCACCATCCAGGGAGAAAGTGAGTCAAGATGGTTCTACCTAGATAATGAAACTTTCACTTCCTTCTCATTGTTCTCTATGCACTACAGCAATTTCAGTCTCTGAATGGCATAATAGTTGGCATTTGCCCAATAATCGCAGTGTTTAGTATTTCTCTGTCTGGACAGAGAAATGTACAAAAGATGTAGCTCCAGCCAAATATATGGCATCTGATGACTGCTTCTATTTACTCACACACCCTCAGCATGAAGCAAAGAAGTGGAGAACATCAGGATTGTTGTTCACATTATGTGGGGTTTAGTCCTTTTATTAACAAACAATAGTTTGCTTATTAATATACACATTTTAAAGCAATTTCACCATTTTGCTTAATTTCTCCTTGTGGCTATATGCATTATTTTTCCTGGAGGTGATCCAATGACATGGGGCAGCTACTCTTCCTGATTTGCCCATTACATATATGCATGTGTGTCTGTCTGTATGTATGCATGTATGTATGTGTGTGTTTGTGTGTGTAGGGGATCAAGCACAACTATTAATTATCTGCTCTTTTGGGGAAATAAATGTACACGCAATTCTACATGCACTTATGTTCAAGAAGGTCCACTGAATTCAGTGCAACTTCTGAATGAACCTTTTAAAAAGCTCCACCCTCCATCAGGCTGAACCTTCAGGTAGTCTCACCCTTAGGGCTTTGCTTCTGGAACTCCCCACAACGTCTGCAGTCTAAGCCGGCGATGTCGAAGTACTGAGCTCCAGTGCAGCTCTGTGGGTCGCGCAAGGGGAGGAAGAAGCCGCGGCCCGCGCTCAACGGGAGCATCACCAGCGCCGCAGCGAGACACCGTCGCAGCGTCGCCATGGCTACTGAAGCTTCGATCCCGACCACCCCAACGAGAACACCCTGGATGGAAAGGCGGGTTTGAAACCTAGAACTACGGAACGGCAAGAGGATTAAAAAAAAAATCGCAGCCGTACACAGGACCACTTTCTCCGTCTCTGTATCCCGTAAAAGTATCGAGAGCGGCTCATTCAATGAAAGGTGGATGAGGTTCAATTTTAAATGGGATCCTTGCAACTGAAGATTACATTTGAAGATTGAAAGCAGTCATCATCTGCACTTCTTCCCCCATGTTATTATTTTTGTTGAATTAAAACAAAATTTTGCATTTCAAAAACACTAATTGAGAGTGAAGTGCATATATTATTTTATTACCTATGAGATCTTAAATTTAAAAAAAACATTGTCCACATCTCTTTTACAGACGATGGTAAGTATTAGGACATCATTGATATGATTAAATGGATGGTTGCAAAATTTAGCTTTCATTTTCACAGCTCTTTTTTCGTGTAAAAATCTTTGAGCAGTACGGTAGTTTTAAATACTTCTATGTAAGGGATTATGTACTTATTAATTACTTTGCAGTGTTTTGCAGTAACACATTTTTCAGGTAATGATTTTGAAGGCTGCTGCAACTCCCAAAATCAACAAAAACACATACTTTAAAAAAATGTATTTTAACAATTATAAAAGTGCTTATTGTAATATTATAAATTTAAATATAAAATTATTTTCTAACAAGCTGGAAAACATAACTGCACATTTGGACACTGAAACCTCCAGATGAGTTGAATTCCCTGACAACCATTCATTTCATAACCTTCAAAACAGTGGTGAAATACAATTTTTTTTACTACCAATTCTGTGGGCATGGCTTAGTGCGTGTGACATGGCTTAATGGGCTTGGCTTAGTGGCCATGGCAGGGGAAGGATACTGTAAAATCTCCATTCCCACCCCACTTTGGGGCCAGCCAGAGATGGTATTTGCCGGTTCTCCGAACTACTCAAAATTTCCGCTACTGGTTCTCCAGAACCTGTC
>JANHFT010004055.1:71844-88612 GCA_032467955.1 Pseudoxenodon macrops
AAAGGGAAGGAGGGAATGGAAGGAAGGAGAGGAGGAGAGTAGATGAAAGGAAGAGAGGGAGAGAAAGAGGGCCTTCAAAGAAAAACCAGAGTTCAGTTGCCTCTTGAAAAAGCACCTTTGGGATTACCATGACCTGGATGACTGAGAATCTATACACCTATAGAGAGCAGCACTGCATTAAAATGGAGACAAAAACCAGTCACATGAAATGATTAACCTATTTGAAATCAAAGCTCTTTGGTTTTCATGATGCTGGCATTAGCCACATCGTTAACCGCTCCTTGTATAAATGGCTTGAAAAAACTTTTTCAAAAAAATTCTGAGTTTTGTATTTAAGAAAAGTCTAGGAGGCTAAAATGGACTTAATCTTTATATGACGCTAAATTTCCAAGTCCCGTGCAACACGCTGTTCTACACCCCATCGGATTGCTAACAACATTTTTCACTCCTCCCGCCCTTCCTCTCTACAAAACCGTTGGGTTTTTTTTTGTTTTTTTTTAACACGTGAAAAAAATTCAACTAGCGGCCATCTGAAACGATTAGGCACATCGAACGGCCGACCAAACTTTGTGCTTCCGGGGCACGGCGCGTGCGGTTTTAAAGCACCACTCTGAGCCTGCGCGCGGAAACTCGCGCTCAATGGCTTTGCTGAGGTGGGACGAGGGGAAGAGCGGAAGAGCGGAAGCGCGGCTGCCATTTTGTATGTTGCGGATCGGTCTTTTCTCGCTTCGGGAGGTCGGAGCGGGGGCCGCACCGTGATTTTTGAGAGGGCGAAACGCCCGCAGCCGCTTTCCTGACGGACGCCTGGAGAGATTGGCGCGCCCGAGTGCAGAGGGGGAAGAGGCTGCGGCGTTTGCCTCGTAGCCTGTTAAAAGCAAGCGCGGGGTTCTGTTCTTCTTTCCCGCGGGAAATTACGCAGCTGAGGCTCTTTGGAGGCCTCGTTCGACTACCAGGGGCCTGGTTAGTAAAAAATGAAAGGCGAGCGGGTCATTCTTTAACGGGTATCCGTATGTGTGCGTGTGTGTTTCTGGGCTTGCTGGCTTTCGACGAGATCGTCTAGGCCGCACTTTGCGTCCCGTGTTCTCGTCGTGATCTTGAGCTGAGAGGCCGACTGAGGCCGGCAAGTGGTAATGTGTAAAATAAGTGTGTAAATAAAAAGGGTGGGGGAAATGCGTTTGGGCACTGCCCGGGGGCAGCTCCTGCTGCAGGGACGCTGATGCCGAGGGGGTTTGCTGTTCAGTATTTTGATAAAATACTGAGGCGTTTTAAACAATTCGCCGGAAGCGAATGCTTTCCCTTCTTTTAAGGACGGGAATGGAAAGAAAGACTTGACTGTTTGGTGTGCTTGGAAATGGTCGCCCTGGTTCTGCGTTTCTGAAAGCCATTTCAGGATGGAACACGCTACGGAAGGCCTCCTAGTTCTTGTGTTTTCGTTCGTTGGTTTAATGGCACCTTTCCCTGAGAACAATTGGATCGTTCCGAACGTTTTCCCGAGGAAATGAGTTGGATGATAAGGAAACTGAATTGATATCTATCTATCTAGCTATATATATATAGGCGCTGTACATACAAGATGAAGAAACAAACTCCGGAGTCGCAGATTGTTCCATCGGGATGTGTATTTCTGATCTCATCTTAGTCAACACATCTTTGGAAAGGAAATGGATATTGATAATTGCTAGGGAGAAGACATGCTTTTTCACCCCACCTGGACTTTTTGCAATGCATTTTTCTACCAGGATTACAATCACGGAAATCATGCCTCATATTCCAGAGGTCTGCTTCACTCTGCATTCTCTAGGAGGAATACATCTTTGCAATTACCTTCCTGGGAAAGAGTTCAACCAGGCACTACTCCAGCAGTAGTCATTGAATGCATAGGAATGAGTTATATTGCTAGGATATAATGCTATCAATCTTTCTTCCTTGGATCTAGTTGTTTATTATTCACTTGTGTTGAGGGGAAAAATTGAGCTGCCCAATAATATTAATACGTTTTAGCTGGTTACCTAGCATTGCATGAAAGCTATAAATTGTTGATGTAAGCTTTTTGAACAAGTTGTTACTCATGTCCCTAGATTAGTTGCCATTGTTTTCAGTGAAATGTAGAAACTACTGGACCTTACATATTATGTAAGGTCTTTAAAAGGAAAGATGGATGTGCCATACTTTTGTAGGTGGAGAAAGTTTGGTTCTAACTTTAATGACAGATATGAATGTTTAGTATATTTTATAATTGTTTACAGTCTTAAAACTTTTTTGTACATCAGATATCTGATTTAGGTTCTGGTATTAATATTCTATTAATAGAATATTAAATTGAACATATTTCCTTCCATGTATTTGATATTGTAATAGGTCTTTGATACTGAAACTGCAGTACTGTGTACATTTGTAAGTGGACTTGATAAGCTTAGTGGGACCTTACCTCTCGTAATGTTATATAGGTTTGTTCAGTACTTTTTCTGTTATTTCCTTTTTTTTGGGAACTTGTGAAATAAGGATATTACAGAGGCTGTATAAATCTACTGCACAGTCATTACATGTGTACTACCTTTGCAAGGTACTACCTTCTAAATTCAAAGTTATTCTAACATACTGGATTTCTCTGGATTCATATTGGCACAGCAAGCATTATGGGGAAATTGGTATATCATCGATATGCTTTCCTGGAATTTCTGAAGTTGTGTATGTTTCATTAATTTGGTCATTTACTCAATTTTTGATGAACATTCTATGTTTTTTAAAAGAAAAAGCATGTTAGAAGAACTTATGTGGAACTTTCAAGGACTGAGGACATTGAAGAAAAGGATATTTTTAATCAGATTTTTTTTTTACCTGTATCAAAATTTGGAAGATCAATCTCGTATCACTGTTGCTGACATCAGTTTAAATAGAGAGCATAATGAACCTCTCTCAAAACGTGTGAAAAACAAGATATACAATTGAAATTCACAAATCCTGTTTTTTTGGTACATCTCTGGAATAGGAAAGGAACGGAACAACTTGTTATTTTTTTATTACTGGGTTGTTAATGTTCACCGTGGTTCTGGATATCCCACTGAATGTGGCTTAAAATGTAAATCTGCTTCTTGGCCATTAATTTTGTTTCATTTTCTTTCCACAGTTGATTTCACAGCCTTTATCAGGCCTTCCAAGAAGAACCAGGTAAGCTTCTGAAAGCTTGATATTTATATTGTCAGATTTGATGGCTTTTTTTCCAAGTTGATGACTGCAAAGGAAGATGTGCAATTGGCTGTCTAATCCTAGGAAAGAATAAACATGGAGAAAAAGTTACTGCATTTAATTCTTTGAGATGAGCCAGCCTGACAGAAAATGCTTAAACTTTATTATTGCTTGGAAGTAATATGACATCTTTTTGATCAAAGTAATTCAAGATGTCAGATAATGGAAAACAAGATGTTTTCTTTTACTGGATTTTATAAGATGCTGTGAAAGCTTTGATAGCTTTCAGCATAGATTTTATGAATGACATTGGTGCTTTTATGATTGAGATTATTTTTGGGAACTCTACACTTATTTCAGATTGGCCAGAGTTTATAGACATTCAGATTAAATTGGGTTGTATGATTTGAAATTTAGGCATTATTCTTTCAATGATGTCAGGATTTTTGTTTTAAGTGGTGTAGCGTAGGTCTAGCATTATTCCAGTATACTAAAGGCTTGTTATCATGTATGCCTTTTTGTCCACAGGTGATTATTGCTGTGGGTTGAGCTCAAAATGGCTGTAGTCATCCGTTTACAGGGACTTCCTCTTGTTGCGGGTTCTGCAGATATTCGTCGTTTCTTCTCAGGATTGAATATTCCTGATGGAGGTGTACATATTATTGGAGGAGAAAAGGGTGAAGCTTTTATTATATTTGCAACAGATGAAGATGCCAGACAAGCAATGAGCTGTTCAGGAGGATTTATCAAGGATTCACGTATAGACTTCTTTCTTAGTAGCAAGACAGAAATGCAGAGCATAATAGAAATTAATAGGAAACGATTTGGTCGTGGTGGAAGAGGAGGACCACCTAGGCGGACAGGTCCTAATTCCAGAGCACCTGATGTTGGCAATCTTTCAAATATAGTTCAAGTCATTAAAAAGGGAATTGGTAAATCTAGCCATGATTCCAGAGTTCCTTTGGAGGATGAGTTTCATTCTAGTGACTCTCGAAACAGTAATATAAATATTTCAAAATCAAATTTTAATGATCCTAGGAATGAAGAATCTAAATCTGATAGGTTATATTTATTCATACGTGGTATGCCTTATTCTTCAACAGAAGACGATGTGTTCAATTTCTTTTCTGGATTACAAGTGGAGAAGATACTTATGTTAACAGCCAATGGTCGAATCAATGGAGATGGTTTGGTCAAATTTGCTACATTAAGTGATGCCATGAAAGGACTGCAACGGGATAGGAATTATATGGGTTCACGATTTATAGAGGTACGTCCCTCCAGTGAAGGAACATGGATTAAGTATGGTGGTAGGATAGACGAGACGATAGATAATTCTTTGCACTTTCAACATTTTTCAAACACAGAACATCCAAAAAAAGAGCCAAGCTATTTGTCTTCAAGGAAACGTACCCGATCCAGAACTCCACCACGTAGAGTATCATCACAGGTTAATTCAAGGTCTCCATGGAGGACTACAGAATGCAGCTATTCAAAATCTCCTTCACAAACGGTTATGGCACATGCCTTTTCAAGATCTCCTCAGAGGGATATGGCACATAACTTTTCAAGATCTCAGAGGGAGGATATGGCACATGCCTTTTCAAGATCTCCTCAGAGGGAGGATATGGCACATGCCTTTTCAAGATCTCCTCAGAGGGATATGGCACATGCCTTTTCAAGATCTCCTCAGAGGGAGGATATGGCACATGCCTTTTCAAGATCTCAGAGGGAGGATATGGTACATGCCTTTTCAAGATCTCCTCAGAGGGAGGACATGGCACATGCCTTTTCAAGATCTCCTCAGAGGGATATGGCACATGCCTTTTCAAGATCTCAGAGGGAAATGGCACATGCCTTTTCAAGATCTCCTCAGAGGGATATGGCACACACTGGTTCAAGATCTCCACGGAGGGTCACAGCACGCAATGGTTCAAAGTCACCACCACGGAGGGTCATGGAACCTATGCATTCACATTCTCCAAGACGGATCACAGCAAGTACCCATTCAAGGTCTCCAAGGAGGGTTAAAACCCACTCTCATTCACCTTTCTCTGGTCCAAGCCAGTCCCATTCACCCCAGAGCAAGGAATATTACATATATCTTAAAAATCTGTCTGCTGGCGTTAAAAAGAAGGACTTGCGGGTGTTCTTTCAGGGGGTAAATTTAGTGAATAAGGACATTAATTTTCTAAAATCTCATTATAAGGCAAGAAACAAGGATGCAATTATTACACTCAGATCAGAAGAAGCATATACATCATCACTGACTTATCACAAGCTTGAACTTTTTGGACGACAAGTTTACATTTTCCCTGTTTCCAAAGAAAGAGTGCTAGAATCAATTGGGTCTTCTGAAGTTAAAAGATCCCCAGAAGGACATCACCATGGAAAGGATAAAAATGATCAAGATGACTACCTTGGTTCAAAGACATGTGTGTATGTAAGAAATTTTCCATTTGATGTGACAAATGTTGAAGTACAAAAATTCTTTGCAGGATTTAACATTGATGACAATGACATTTATTTGCTTTATGATGACAAAGGAGTTGGACTGGGAGAAGCACTAATTAAATTCAGGACAGAAAATCAGGCCCGAAAAGCTGAAAGCTTAAATCGCCGATGCTTTTTGGGGACAGAGGTACTCATAAGATGTATACCTGAGGAGCAAATGCAAGAGTTTGGTATAAATATTTCATCAGTAGCTAATGAAAAGATGCAAGGGCATCACCATAGTCGTGAAAGAGATGAAAACTTTTACTCTGTTGATTCACAAGGACCCTCTGTGCAGGAAGGTGACTATAGATGCCTGTCGGATGATTTTATCTGCTCATCTGATGGAGGTCCTCCCCAATTTGAAGAATTTGGTGATGGTATTCCTGGAGATTTTTCCGATAGGCACTTTGTGCCTGATTCTAATTTTGGTGGTAGCTCAGATTCTGTAACATTTATCAAATTAAAAAATATACCATTTCGAGCTTCTCCTAATGAAATTCTGGATTTTTTCCATGGCTATAAAATTATACCAGAATCTCTTTCTGTTCAGCATAATGAATATGGAATGTTTTCTGGTGAAGCAATGATTGCTCTAATAAATTACAAGGAGGCAGAGGCTGCTATTAATGAACTGAATGATAGGCCAATTGGCCAGCGCAAAGTTAGATTAACCTTGGTGTAGATGAACATGAGTTAGAATAAATATACAGTGTTATTTCATTATAATTCACAATTTTTACTTGGAAAATGAAGAAACCCCAAAAGTTTAAGCATTATAAAGCATTACATTTAATTTTTAAATTGCAGCATTTTTAATAGTTCTGCCAAGTTATCTTTAAAATATGCATAGCTGAATTACGAAATTTGACATGTATTTCATCCCTCTGCTGCATGTATATTTGCAGTTTATCCAAATATGGTTTGATGTAAAACATTGTATTTTCAGAGTTGTTCAAAAGCATAGGTTGTGTCATCCTTGTATATATTAACTTAAATCCATAGGATTCTTGTCCATTGTTAATTCTCAGTGATAGCTTGAATGATTTTGTTATTGTCAGTTCAGCCTTTCTTTTAAAATAAAAGTACATGCACTGAAATATGTGGATGGGTCATTGATGCATTGCTTATTCATAGCAGTAATATTTTGCAATTCTAATAACAAGTTTTATATTTGGCATATATGAACATAGGTAATGATTTTATAAATTAACTTTTATAGGACCAGGCACAATTTAATTTTTTTTAAAATATTGTATAGTATAGCCTAAAGAATGCAACTTACTTTGATATCTGTATGCCCCTACAATTTTGTTTCATGACTGGATTTTCTATTAATTTGGCAATAGTATTATCCTTGGGTCGCATTCTATATAATACTATATACTTAACACATTCTTTTAAGTATTATGGTAGGGAGAAAAAGGAAATGACAGCTGAAAAGTATTTAAAAATTTCAGAAACATTTTTAAGTTGATCTACTGCATTGCGAGGGCATTTTTACTTATCTTGGGTACTTGCAGTAGCAGCATCGTTTTAACATTACTTTGGCTTTGTATGCATAAGGCAAGTCTTTCCTAACTGTCTTCCAAATGTATTAAACTACAATTCTCATCAAATTTAGTCAACTACTTTGCTTGGGAATTAAACATAATCTGCAGGGTATTAATCAGATTGTGAAAGGCAATGTTGAATACTTATATATGGGATGTCAGGATGACACTCATTTCATATACCACATCTCTTCTGAGTAATTATGTTTTTCTCTTAGATAGTATTTGACATGGATAAACATATCTTTGCAATATTTATTACTTTAATTAGCTGAGCCAGGGAAATTTTTTTCAAGTATGATTAGTAAAGAAAACTGCTTTTTTTCAGTATGGATATGCAGTTTGTCATATATTGATTTGCAAGCTCAATCATTGTATTCCAGGATAATATTCTTGGCACTATTGTACAGTGTAAATTGATCTTTAATTACTGAGGTAGAGATGATGTTCAGTTATAGGTTTTTGCACATCTGAATTTTAATTACAGTTGATGGAAGTTAAAAGCCTATTCTCTTTGATTTCAAACAGTGTTTTGTAGAGTTTAAAAACATTGTGCTATGGGCTTCAGTTTCAGAATCACTAAGACAGGATATAAATACTTAATGTTTTAAAGCATTTTTATTTTTAAAATATATGATAACCTACAATTAAATAGAATGGATTAGAATATCACCAATACATAGTTAATTCATTAATTCTAATTATAAAATGAGAAAAAAATTAAATCCCATTTTTCTTCTAAAGTCATCTGAATTTTGACTAAAAACTTAACTATACCATAAAATGCTGAAAGGTAAACAATTTAATATTGACTCACACTTCTGTTGCAAATCAAATATGATTATCCAGTTAAACACTAGACTAGATTCTGGGGAAGAATCTGGCTAAGGATGGGCAGAGAAAATTATATTTAGGCTTCACTGACAGTTTTCCAGTTATATGGCATGCTGGAAATAATTAATGTTCAAGATCTTTCTGATATAACTTGTTTCAACTTACAACCATTTGTTTAGTGACTGTTTAAGGTTATAATGGCACTGAAAAGTGACATGACTAGTTTTCACACTTACGACCATTGCAGCATCCCCATGGTAACTTGGCATGTATTTATGACAGTTACACTGACCCATGATAATGTGATCACCATTTATACCCTTTCTAACCAGCTCCCAACAAAGTCAATGAAGGAAGCCAAATTTGCTAAATGACTACATCCTTGACTTAACAACTGTGTGTGGGTGTGGGGGGGGGAATAAAATGAGACAACTCAATAATAGTCTTGTTTATCAACAGAATTTTGGGCTCAATTGTAGTTGTAAGTCGAGAACTACCTGTACTTTTTAAGAATTATAGCATTGTGTACAGGCCAAAGCAAATTTAGATGTTTTGACAGTGGATGGATTCTATAATACATCAAAGGAATTTATGAAGATCATTTTATTTGGTTACAAGGGGGTGACTGCTTATATTGTTTAATAAATATGAACATATACTTCATTCCCCTGTGTTAGTAGATAGTCAATGGGAACATCTGTTTTGAAAAGCAAAGAAACCAGAAAACTTGGGAATCTTTTCAGGTGATTGTCATAATTGACACAACTTTTAAAAAATATCTTAATTTTAGCAACTTTTTGTACATATTATACTATTGAGAGATCATAAGGTGGTCAAAAATGCATTTTTGCAGTAATTTTAATGGCTGTCCTTATGATGTCTTAACATGAAATGTAAACACAATTAGTATTTTTAATTTGAGAAACGTTTTGTGGCAAAAGCTATCTTTCCTCCTTAGTGGTTTCTAATTCTTCCTCTTCCTCATCTTCCTCTTCCTCTTCCTCTTCTTCCTTAAGGCGATTCCTAGCAATCTGCTACCAAAGAACATAAGCTGTTTGAGAACAAACTGAAAAGCATTCATTGGAGAAAGAAAAACATTTTTTGTAAAGTATTTTTTGTATATAAGGATTCATTGTTGGCAGACTATCCTATAGATCAACTATCTTTCTGAATTATATTTAATGACTTACAAATGGAAGTATTTTCAGCCAGATTTTCCAAAATGAACAAATAAGATGCAAAAATAAATTGGCACATAAAATTTTAAATTTAAAAAACTGCTTTTAGTCCAAAACATATTGTATTTTACACACAGCTATATTACAAATGCTAGCCTCAATGTTTGAAAATGATACTAAAAAGTCCCCTTAAAACAAGTTTCACTATTATCCCTAATAAGGTTTTCATAAATGATTTACACATCTTGAGTGAGTGTATTCGCTGTTAGGCATAAAAGGTTTTATAAATTCATTTTTAACTTTACTGAAGTGGCAGGTAAAATGGGCATTCAAACAATTTGAATCTAACTAATAGATTTCTAGTAGAGAAATTGTTTGGAAAGGCTATATTAAAACATTTGTAGCACTTAGTAACAAAAACATTCAAAATCTTTTTTTTTTACCTGAACTATTCCAGTATAAGTTCTGGAAGAGCCAGTTCTTTGAAGGGGAGATTTAGAATTTGCACGAACAATATCCAAACGGGTTTGATGTTCTGGTGGATAAAGTGAACTCCGAAATACCTGTTAATAAAACTTAAATGTTGATAGTGAGATTTGGAATGCATGCAGCAATTCTGAGGCACACTATTTCTCAGGAAGTTATCATTACCGAAGTACTACACTGATTTAAGTGCTGAAATGATTTAAACATCACTTCAATGCATAATTTCTTGTAATACTCCCAGTAGACCACATTTTAATCTGAACAGACTGGTGTAAATCAAAGTAGTAAGGATTCTAGGTTGTACGGTAAATGTTACCAGAGTACCGAAGAGAAAAACTAGAAAGTCATTCGGTTTTAAATTATTAAAAGCAATTAAAGAAGTTTTGGCTAAATTTTGCCTATGCCTGGCTTGTTATAGCTCAACTTCTAGATGCGGAAGTATTTCTGCAAATTAGACTAAAAAGGCTTATTTACTTGCCTTCCGTGTTGCAACCCCCCCCCCCAATTACTTTGAAGTGCTGGCAGCTGGCTAACACTTAAATCTGCAAAAAACATTTCAACACATTTCTTCTCATACAATTTAGGGAGGCACATTACACTTTTAAAAAGTTGAAATTAGGAAGACAAGAATAAGTATAAATCTATTGCTTCCTATCACCAAATCTACTTTGATAAAGATAGATTTAATTGTATCTGGACAGAATGAGCAAGAATGGGAAACCTTTATGTTGCTTATTCAATCTAATTTTCTGTCTGCTTTAAAATATATAGACTAATTATTCCTTGAGGTTTTTGTTTGTTGAATAGAAGCATATACATTTTTAAATATATTCAATTACCCAATAAAATATTAAACATTAAATTATTTTGCAACAGCTAACTTTTAAAACTGTAATATGCTACAAAACCAACTGACTACAACTTTACTAAAGATGCATTTGGTTTCTTACCTCTAAATCTTCATTCTCATCAATATTTTGTATATTTTGAAATGCAGCAGTATAAATTTCTAAGGCTTTTCCATGAAATAACATTTCAATTGTAATGAATTCTGAAAGTATGTTCTAAAAATAAAGGGTAGAATATTATATATACATTTATGTATCTTTTGATTTATGACAGTTGTGGCAATAATTGAGCCATCGCTGTCAAAACTAGAAAACTTTATGCTTGAATTTTTCTTCTTCTCAATTTACAGCTTGTAACAGTCTTTGTATAATTGGTGCCTTTTGTACAGGCTGACTAATATCTTCCTAAAAGAGATCAGTGCAGCCACAACCTATTCCTGAACAGTTGACTAGAACACTTGTTCTTTTCTGACTTCAAGTGGGAAAAGTTCTTCTACACTTTCTTGTTTGAAGGTTTATTATGTGAAATGTAACAGCATGGACCATCTGAGCATTATTTTTTTCCACTCATCCTAATATCTGGCTCAGTGTTAAATACTGAGTTCTGATTTCATTTATTTATTAAAGGAACTGCCTGTTCCTTAGAATTAATGCATTTTAATGTTAACCTATTCAAATACGAATTGCACTACAATTCTGTAATTTTCGTATGATCAAATTCAGTAATAAATCTGAACAGTGTTGTTCTTCACTGTAAATTAGATATTTTAATAGAAGCAGCAATTTGCTGGGGCTAAACTATATCTGACATGCACTATAATTGTTTAAAAATAGGCAGTTTTAATTAGTGAACGTAATTTGAATTCTGTGACTAAACTTGAACATGCCAATTTAAAAAATAAAACTAGGAATCATATCCTTTCTAGGGTCCTCACATGGAGGCTAACCAACTTGGCTCATTCATTTGCAAGTTCATTAAATGTGTAAAGAAGTTTGTTTCCATGTAAGAAACAGTCTGCAAACCCCACTATCTGTATTGCTTTGTTGCTTTGTACCAGAATTACATACTTACCTTAATATCTTTTATTTTTTGCTTTTCAAAATTGTCAATTGTTTCCTCCAACTGCCGACTTGTTCTAGTTGCATCCAGAGAGGCTCTTTGTAATTCACTTTCAGCCTTAAAAATAAAGTGATTTTTTTCCTGCAACATGTTTTCCAATGTTCTATTTATAAACCACCTAAGAAAGCATATTGCTGTATCTATAGCCCCTAGATAGGATACTCTAAATAAATTATATATTTCCTACGATTTTGAAAATACTACAAACCTTATAGAAAATACAACCCTAAAAATGTTTCATTGCTGTTTTAAGTTAAGTATATGGTAAGTGTGAAAGATGATGTAGACAGCAGTGATTGCAAAAAATTATCTAGTGGACCTACACTAGTATATTGTCATGTATATTCAGCATTAGCACAATTGGAAAAGTGGTGAATATCTGTAGCTCGGGTGCAGGATGAGTCTGATAACGAAATGCTTGGAAACCAACCCACAAGCTTGGAGAATGAATAACCTCCACACTCACAACTGGAAAAACTTGATTTCGTAATCAAATTAAGTATGCTCTATTGGAAAATCATTAAACAGTCAAACTGATGTAGAAACAGCCTTCTTAAAGCAGTAACCTTTTAAGTTTTTCTGAGCATTAAAAGTACCCATTAACCATAAATCCCTACTGGAAGTGGGTTTCAGTTTTCCCATGAGCCAGCTGTAGCTTTAGGATCCTTGGGGAAAATGTTTCTAAAGATTTTTAAGCTATAGATGGGAAACTATATTTTTCTCACCTGTAACTTAGAAAGATTTACTGGAAGCATTATTTGCAATAGATGTGCTGATAAAGCACTATTCTTTCAGTCAGTCTTTTATTCCTAAAACTTCATTCAAAGATTTTATGGACGTTAAGCTGATTTGCTGCTGTAGTAATTTTTAACTTTAGGAGTAATATTTTTCTTAGTATTTCGAGTTTATTTAATGTTTAATTATTTTTAGTTATACTACAGATACACCATCTTTATAACTTTAGGAAATAAAATAATAAAAAAGTTAAAATGCCATAAGAACATTCCATTTAAATCTAGATAGTGTCCATGTGATGAACGAGCCACTGAAACTGACCATGGGCTGTTTACTCCTAACCCTGGTCATTTTAATCAGTTTTATTAACAAATATTACGTTAGGACTTAAATGATTATATTTCTTTAATTCTGTAGTGTAAAATGAAGATGTACAGCAGTTTGGATCTCTTGTATACCTAATTAAATTAACTGCAATATGTTTTATGCCAATAGTAGTCACTAACTCTAAATAAAAAATCAATTTAGCTAGCTAACTTATGAGTTTTAATAATGTATATTAGTTAGAAAACATGTTACCAAACTCTCTTGCCTTCTAAAGCAAGAGATCTTTAAAGAAAATCTACTACTACTAATCTTAGTATATATAGCTATATGTAACTTATTTTTATCTTATTGGTGTAACAATTATAAATACAAAAAAGCATAATATCAATAGATCTTATGCTATTGTTTCAGATGGAAGACTTACCTGCGACTGAAGGTGTTAACAGTAAAGGAATATGTTCTAAGTTATAGAAAATACTACAGCAGTATTTCTGATATTTAAACAATTCTTTCTGTATAACAACTCATCAAGCTTTTAGTTTATCAGACATAAATTATTGATAGCTTTGGTTTTTAGTAAATCTTGAAACTATAACAAATTAAGGAGCAAAGAAAGTGAATCCCCTAAGCAGGTAATTACTTTTAATTGCTGGATAATCAATGTAGCTGCTTGTCAACTAAAGAATTTTAAGAAAACAATGCAAAAGAAATTGTACTTGATTTTTTTACGAGTACTAATCTTTTTCAAGTTTAACTATTGCACATAAAGTTTTAAATAAGTATGTGTGCAAAGGATACAATAATATGCCTATCAGATGGATTTCGTTGACGGGTCCTCTCCAGTTGAGATAATTGTTTTGCTTCTCTGTTCTTTGCTGTTAAAGTTGCTTTGAGATCCTCCTGAAAACATATTGTAGGCATTTCAAAAACTTTTTTTTAAAAAGAAATTTCTAATTATTTAAATTTTTGTGGAATTCTAAGGCATTTGTTTAGGCAATTGATTAAATGATAACAAGGTTTAAGTTATTGCTTTTTGATAAAAGTATTTCCCCCAATTTTTTAGAATTGCTGTAGGATGAACTACTAGGTACCTTTTGTTTTTCCAGCATCCTGCTTTCCAAAGTCTTGGGCAACAGATGAGGGAAATAGTCATTTATCATAACTGGATCTTCAGCTATTGGTATCTAGAACAGGGGTGAGCAAGGGGCCACTTTTTCCAAGGGGCCACATGAGAAACTGGAGAAATTGTTATGGAGGGCCACCCCCACCCCACTGATGCCAATGCTTTACATCCCTGCTGCCGACGGCCAGATAGGGACAACCAAATGGCCAGAAGTGGCCTATGAGCCATAAAATGACTAGTCTGATCTAGAGGCCTATTGCTTCTGATCTGGAAGGTACTGACACATAAACTTCATGAAAGTTTATCCCACTTTAAAGCAACTGAAATTGAATGGCTGCTGCAATTTGTAGGAACAATTTTTGTAAGAAAACACTGCATTCCATCCAGGTCTTGATGTAATAAGACAAAATATGAATAAGCCTTTTTACTCATGAATGCAGCGCTAACCCTCTTTGTCATGCAAACAAACAACAAGTATGTTATCTATTTTTTCCAAGATACTGTACATACTGTTACAACAGTATGTAACAGAAAAGACTGAAATATTAAACTGTTATTTAATATTCAGTATATTTATATAAAGGTTTGGACAAACAAATGCAATTATGATTATATATACACGCTTCCTGTGTTAAATGTATTTTTGTGTAAATATATGCTTTTGAATTTCAAAGTTTTCCAATATCCAAACATGCAGAATTTTAATTACATAGCCTTTTATACATTTTAGGATTTGATTATTTGCATTAAGAAAGACTAGAAACACCAGGTTCTTAGAGAAGTACAGATAGTCCTCGATTTACATCTGTTCATTTAGTCACTGATCAAAGTTACAACCACACTGAAAAAAGTCTTATTACCGTTTTTCACACTTATGACCATTACAATATCCCCATAGTCATGTGATCAAAATTCTGACACTTGGCAACTGACTCATATTTGTGATTGTTGCAGCGTCCCAGAATCATGTTATCGCTTTTTGTGACCTTCTAACAAGCAAAGTCAATGGGGGGAAAGCCAGATTCACTTAACAACCATGTCACTAATTTAACAACAACAGTGATTCACTTGACAACTCTGGCAAGAAGGGTCATAGAATGGGGCAAAATTCACTTAACAAATGTCTCACTTAACAGAAATTTTGAGCTCAATTGTGGGCTCAATTGTGGTCATAAATCGAGGATTACCCGTACCTTAAAACACGATAAAGGGAAACAAAATTTGTCACATACTCTTTTAAGTTTTATGATGGTCCCATAACATTTCAGAGGTTCAACAACTTTAGCTTCAAGTCTTTCTACCTATAACAAGAGGTCATGATTAATCATTCTAGAATCTTTCATTGTATAAATTCCCATTACTTTCAGTGAATTTGACATATAGAAAATAATCAAGAATAGAGGGAAAAGACTTGTTCTGAAATAAAGAAATCTAATGACATGTTTATTAGCATACTCATCATTTAGTTTAAAATACAATTATTAATTTGCTAATCATCTTTTAAAGTGAAAGATTACATTCAAATACAACTTAAACCCACAAACCCTTACTAGGGTATCTTCTTAATATACTGAAAATAGGATTTAATTCCCTCTCTGAAAATTTATTCTGGAACGAGTCAGGGACTACATCAGAAATTAAAAGTTCTGTTTATGGGTAAGTTACACTGTATGGTATTAGATTCCAGTAGCTCTAATTGTAATTCATTTATTATCATGGTCATAGCATGCAAACATTCAAAATGTGAGTACTGACATAAGAAAATGCATAAATGTAAATTGATACCTCTGCTTGGCGATAATCCTGAAGCTTGGAAAACTCATCTGCAAAATTTTTCAATCCAAACTTTAAATTAGGTGTTTCTGTAGCTGCATAAGCATGTATCTCGTTTACTAAAAGGTCTGCTTTGTCTCGTAGCCTGGCAGTTTTTCGTACATATGCTGCAAATATTTGGCATAATTCACCAAAATGTTTTTCCACGTTTGAAACAGCTTCCCGTATTTGCCTAGTCTGGTTATCCCTATTTAAAAAAGAAGAGTTAAGTTAATAAAGACAAAGGATAGTGTTGAGAATTATAAGCACATCCAACAATACCAGCAAACTTTCAACAGACTTGAGGGAAGCAACATTTATTAGACCTGAGTGTCCATTAAATCTGAATAGAAAATTGAGCTATATTAATAAATCTTGATTTATGATCACCTTGGGTGACTGGATGGAAAATAAGACTCGGCTGCAACTGCTCTGTATGTGCCAGTCACTTCTGCTGACCTCCTTCCTCTGCCCCATGGGAAACTCTAGGCCTCAACTGGCTGCTAACCTGGTTATTCAGCAGGCAAGGGAGCTTAAAGCTGGTCAGCAGAGTGGTATTTCTTATGAGACACTAGGGCACTGATGGCGAACTTTTGGCGTTGCGTGCCAAAAGTCCAAGCGCGCTCGCCAGCACCCATAATGCAATGTGCGTCCTCATTTCACATGCATGGAAGCCCCTCCCCTGCGCACATACAGCCGCTCTCTGCGCATGCACGTACTTCCCTCCCCCATGCGCCTCACCAAGTACCGTCCCGTTCCCTTGCGAGACAAAGCAGCAGCCGTTCCCCCGCTGGTGCATGGGTGAGCCGAGAGCACCGGCGATAGCGCTCTCGGGGGGGGGCATGCACCAGCCAGGAAATCTCCGAATGCGCTGTCTTGCCTGGGTTCCCCGCTGGAAACTGCCTTTCCCCAGCCGGTGGCAGGGCTCTCGTCCCCAAATGCACTGGCTGGGATAGCTATAAGCACACAGCCTTGCTTGGGTTGCCCAGCGGGGAGGAGCCTAGAGCGCTGCAGGCCTAGGCTTCCCCCGCTGGGAACCGCCTTTCCCCATCAGCGCTCTCGGGCACCCATGC
>JANHFT010004055.1:88712-105465 GCA_032467955.1 Pseudoxenodon macrops
CTAGAGCGCTGCAGGCGTAGGCGTCGCCCGCTGGGAACCGCCTTTCCCCAGCAGCGCTCTCGGGGACCCATGCACCAGCGGGAGAAGCTCCGAACGCACAGCCTTGCCTGGGTTCCTACCCGCCGGCTGGGAAATGGCGGTTGCTAGCAGGGAGGATCTAGGCAAGGCTGCACATTCAGCACTTCTCCCACTGGTGCATGGGGAGCCCGAGAGCGCTATCGCCACTTGGAAATGTCCAGCGGGGGAAGTGCCGAATGCACGGCCTTGCCTGGATCCTCCCTGCTAGGGACCGCCATTCCCAAGCTGGTGATAGCACTTGGGGAGCCTGAGACCATGCACAATGGGTGGTTGCTCTTCCAGTTTTTGGCGTGCAGGTGCATTTTAAAAACAGCTGGCCAGCGCACCGGAACCCGGAAGAGCAATGGCCGATGGCCCTGCGTGCCAGGAGAAATGGCTCTGCGTGCCATTGGTTCGCCATCACGGCACTAGGGAGCTCTCTGTTTTTTAAATGTGGTTCTGTTTGTGGAGCTTCCTGAAAAACAACCACCTAGTTCCCCTAGAAACGCTATTGCTAGAATAGCATATATAGGCTATCAAACTATACTGCATTCTCCTAGCCTTCCCAAAAGCATTTAAGACAGGATTTGGTATTAGGCCTGGGGTTCACTTGTTTATGCAGGCCCTGGTTTAGTTTATTGTTTTAATCTGGACTGTCTGAGATTGCATGTTTTTAACTGTTTTTATTGTTTTGTATCTGTACTCTGCCCTAAGAAGAGGGGAATTGCTGGCTATAATAAATGTAAATAAGTAAGTTATACCTACATGAAAGCAACAGTTTTTAGGAAAAGCAACTCACTAATTGAATACATCATAGAGAATAAATAATACTTCCCCGCAGCAGTGGCTTGCAAAAGGCAAGAGACATATAAAGATGGATGGATGTATAGATATGAAGTTATACCTACATGAAAGCAACTGCTTTTAAGAAAAGCAATTCATTAGTCGAACACGTCATAGAGAATAAATAATATTTCCCTGCAGTAGGCAAGTATGCATAGAAGGCAAGGGATATGATCACATTGTTTTGCTAAGGAAAACCTAACACGACCATACGTGACCAGTTTATTGAAGTCCTGTTCTAAAGGCAAACGGCTCCTCTCGTCCTTTTTATAATATATGGGAAGGACACAGTAAGGCGGCTTTTACTTCATTGGTTAAAAATCGATCCCAACGGCTTTTGTGCCCAAGGAGAGAAGCCGGGGGAGCTTGAAAGGGGGGACTTGGCTGCTTCTCAGCCGGCGCGGCCCAGAAGGCGAGTCCCCGAGCGCGATGCCACGCCGGTGACGGGACCTGGGGAAAGGAGGAGCGAGCGCTACTTCTGAGGGCCTCGCGCGCCTCTTTCCTTTCAGGATCAGAGCGAGGATGCCGAGACAGTCTCCAGCGTTTCCCGCCAAAATCCTAAAGCAGGGATAGGGAGTTATGACCCTTTTATGACTAGTGGACTTCAACTCCCAGAAATCCTGTGCCAGCAAGTCCTGCATCGGGAATTCTGGGAATTGAAGTCCACAAGTCATAAAAGGGCCATCGTTCCCCAACCCTGCCCTAAAGCATGCGCTGGACTACCATTCCCATATGCCCTGATAGGAGATGAGGAAGGGAGCTTTTAAGATGGCAGGCCTTTTTTTCCGGAAGCCAAACCTAAGCCCCCTCTTCTCCTTCAATGGGGCAGGTGGGCCCTCGCCGTACCCGGACAACGCTACCCTCCATTCCGGGGGCGAGTACACACCCCACGCCAGGGAGCGTGGCGTCCGAGCGGGCTCCTCCAGTCCGGAAGCCCCTCTTCCCCCTCCGCGACCCGTTACCTGGCGTCCAGCCCCCTGCCCAGCATCAACATGGCGATCGCCACCGGCCGCGGCTGCCGCTGACTGTTGGGAGAAAGTGGATGGCGTGCGCATGCGCTTCGCTTCACTCCGGTTGCCCTGGAAGCCAAGCACCGCCCACCCGGAGGCTGAGGCGATGCTACTCTTTGCTTTTCAAAAGAATGGGAGATGGGAGGCTTTCCAGTCATCCCTCTTGCTATTTCCCCCCCCCCCTCCTTCCACAATCTTTGGCAGAGTCGGGGACAGACTGGTCAATGCCTGGAATACATTATCTGACTCTGTAGTTTCTTCCCCAAACGTTAACCTTAGACTGTCTACCGTTGACCTCATCCCATTCCTAAAAGGAGTGTAAGGGGCGTGCATAAGCGCATCAACGTGCCTACCGTCCCTATCCTAATGTCCCCATGGATTTGTAAAATATCATGTACTCATAACCATGCTTATACATCTTATGCATTCACAATCATGTGTATACTTCGTCTGTAATCATATATACGCTTGACAAAAAAAAAAATACTTTAGGTTCTCTTCTTGATGAAACCTTATTTGCATTTCTGGATAATCCCACCTCCGATGCACTAAATCAGCAGTTCCCTATGTGGCAGTAAAATGATAGGGAAACTCTACTTGCCTCTGATCTGTTGTTTTCCCCCCCCAGCTTAGATATGACAGCCTTATATTTTGGGATTTTCCCAGGGAGACCTGATGGGAACTCCAGCCTCATTTTCCTTGTCGATTCAAACATCTGTGGTTTTTTTTCTCCTGGGAGTTCAAGAGTGTTGGCTGAATAAAGGCTGAATAAATCTATCTCCCTCCCACTGTGGGAAAGTGGAGAAAGAAATGCCATTTGTTTTCAACTTCTGCAGGAATGGCTGCTGCCCAGTAAACTGCAGTTGTTGAGCGAAGTGTCATGTGGGATCTTGCTTAAGGACTACTTTCCTCAACAAAGCAATATTCTGGTCCCAATTGTGGTTGTAAGTGGAGGATTACATGTATTAGAAACAAGATGTGGAACTAGAAGAATACGCTGCTATGTTTATTAGTCTCTTGGGACCCTATGGAGGCATGAATGCAAGAGTGAGGAACAAACAGCTCCTCAACGTAGCTGGCTGGCTGAAGGTTTGAGGTAGATGAGTGGTTCAGAAATGTGAAATATAAATTAAACAAACATGGATGGGAGCTGTAGTACAACACTTTGTGATGGCCAGTACTCCATTGTGGACCACAGAGTACCGTTTCTGAGGCTACTGTAATTCTGGACTGCTGTTAAACAAACAGTTGTAAGTCAAGGAGTACCTGTACTGATAAAGGCACCAGGCTAGAATGAAGATTATGAGTTCTACTCCAGCTTTAGGAATGAATTCAGGTAGGTGCTCTTGGGCCAACTATTCTTGCTCATCCCTGTAATCTTGACAGGAAAACTGCAGAGACTAGTCTGGGCAGTTGCCAGAAGTCAATACTGACTTGAAGACAATTTCTCCACACACACCCCGAAAACAACCCTTAAAGCCCACTATGAGTGGCATACAATTAAAACCAGTACAATACCTAAAAATGATCATCTCAAAGGACATCACCTAACAGGGGAAGTGCATAGCATAATCAAAACCAACAGATGAGCATTCGGTACCACCAGCTTATTCAAAGAGCTTGGGGAAAACGGCACATTTTGTTTTACAAAAATGTCTAAAGGCTTTCAGACAAGCCCCCTGTGATCAAATTACTTTACAATTTTCCCCATTTATTTTTACACTCATGAGCTCTTTCTTACATCCTGGTAATTGCAAGTCCCGGGCTCCAGCTTCCTAACACACAACATATTTCCTTTCCTCTAATACCAAACTTCTACTATTTGTACCATTTCCCCCACTCATCCCATTTTACTGCAACCTGCTGGGCTATACCATCAGTAAATTAAAACTAATATTTCAGGAATCTGTGGGCAAGTGATGTGCCATCTGGGCTTGGGATTCAGAATTGGAGAACTCCAGGGGTCTATTTTCAACAAAGTTAAGAAAAGGTTTTCTTTTTCTTATCCAGATACTGTTCATTTATTCTCGCCATAATATATTTAAATTTTTCACTCACCCAACCCTGAGCAATTGGGATGAATAAAAATATTATAAAACAAATTAAAATTAGTCATAAACAGCAGCCAAGAAAACCATACTATAAAAATTCAAATTATACTAAGTGAATGCCACCTACTGTTTGCTTACCACTAAACAGAGAAAACAAATTCAAGCAAAATGTCTTTGTAGAACTTTAGGAAAATATTCAAGTGTATTGTCTGGCAGCTTGCCAGAGGAAAAGAGTTGTACTATCGCATAATTTCCAAGACGTATATTCACATAAGTCTGTAGCTGCAGAAGTCTGTAGCTGCAGAAAACAAAGCCTGGACATAGTAATTTGGCCACGAAGGTTTGGCATTTGACCAGAAATGTGCATTTTTAATCATTTTCAGAATTTGAGCTGATTTGTTGCCACATCTGCACCGCCTGAAAGTCCAATATGTCTTATATTTAGGGCCTTAATTTAAGAATGTTGAAGTCAAAGCTACATGTTCTACAGAAAATATTTTAACAGAAATATCAGAAGTTCCAAGAATGATAAATGGTATAAGTTGGGCTTATATACATATATGACAATTCTCTACCAGTGCAGATGACAGCAAGTACAGTGCAGTGCCTGATCCTGGAATAGCAATCCTCTTAGAAAGCTTGGACTTCTTAACAGAAAAAGGGCAGTTTGCAAGAAACCTGGAATTAGTGAGAGAAATGAACAAAACCTAATTTTGTGTGTTGTGAATTACACAGAACAGATGTAGAGGCAAATGCAAATCTAGGGACTCTAATGAGGAAATGGACCCAGAGAAGGTGTTAAGAAACAACTAGGAAAAAGACAAGGAAGTGGCTAGCTTAGATCAATGTTTCTCAACCTCAGCAACTTTGAGATGTGTGGACTTCAACTCCCAGAATTCCCCCAGTCAGCATGATCTATCTTTTTTTATGATTGTTAGGACATACAGCCATGATGGGCAAGCACCATTTATGGTTGTATGTTGAGGACTACTGTACTCCATTTTGCTAGCCTTTTGTAAGCTGGAAAATGCTCCTTCAATATGTAACTGATATTTATGCTTAAAAGCAATGCATTTTTATAAGAAAAAGCTTAAATTAACAGAAAACATTTAATAGAAAACTCTACATAATCTGAAATATTTTAGAGATCAACAGTAAGCATGCATTTTTTGCATGAATGTGTTAGGCTACTGCACCAACTTACCACTTAGAGTAGGGGGTGGACAGCTATGTCAACTTTACTACCTGTGGACTTCATGAAAATCTGGGAGTTAAAATCCACAAGTCAGAAAGTCCACAGGCTGCAGTTGCCCATCACTGACTTAGAGTCATTATCATTAAAGTGCATTAGAAGCATTTGTAATAAATAAATAAATAAATAAGTAAATAATTAAACAAGCAAGCAATCAGACTCTTTCTGAAATTTTCAGTCTCAATTAACCTCTATGCTTTGATTATATCCCATTGTGACTGCTTTAGTATGCTTTATGTGGGAAAAAGGCTTGGAAATTACCATTGGTACAAGCCATGATGGTTAAGTAGTTAAGTAGTGCATAAAACAGGGTCACATGATATCTCTCTTGCTAGAGTTTCACTGATTTCTGTTTGGTTTCTGGGTTCATTTTTTTTTACTGCTGTTTTTGATATTTAAAACTGTAAAGTGCTTAAGGAATCCTATGTGAGGGACTGCTAATAAAAATAAAATGTAAATCAAAAACATTGAATAAAGATACTTTTCAGTTGTGTGATTAATATTAGGGTTGGGCAAAACATTCAGAAGGACGTTTCACCAAGTATGTTGATGTGAACAAAGCATCCTTCCTCAAGGCACTTAGGTTGACAAGTCCTCTCGAAGGCTTGGTGTGTCTGTTTCCAAACTGTGTTTGCCGATACAAACCCCACTTCTTCTGGAACCACCAATGAAATGGCCATGGACTGTTTGGGCACAGCATGTGTGAAACATGAGGACATCATTCCTGGAAAGTGCCTCTTCCTCAACACTTTAAGGATGTTTAATACATCTTTTTCTTTTCTTTTCATCCAATCTGAGCAGACTCCAAAACTGGAATTCATTGTGAAGTGAATAGCCATAGCACTTAGACTTATATAGCACTTCACAGTGCTTTACAGCCCTCTCTAAGTGATTTACAGAATCAGCCTATTGCTCCCAACAATCTGGGCCCTCATTTTACCAACCTCAGAAGGAAGGCTAAGTCAACCTTGAGCTGTTGAGACCCAAACTGTCAAACTGCTGGCAGCCGAAGATAAGCAGAAGTAGCCTGCAATACTGTATTCTAACCCCTGCACCACCATGGCTCTTGAATCACTGCAGTCGTTAAGTGAAACGTGGTTATTAAAGCAAATCCAGCTTCCTACATTGACTCTGCGTGGAGGAAGCTGGCTGGGAAAGTTACAAATGGTGCTCACATAACCCTTGATTCTGTAACCATCATAAATACACACTGGTTGCCAAGCGCCTGAATTTTGATCATGTGACCAGTTGTAAATCACTTTTTAAAAATATGTTGTAACTTCAAACAGTCGCTAAACAAATAGTTGTAAGTCGAGAATGACCCATAGACTCTGTTGGATGAAGAGTGGGGGGACAGACAGAACTAGATTGTCCATGTAAAAATGAAGCTTAAATTGCACTGAACATTCTCCTATCTCGAACATGTACATTTTGGGCACAATTAATACGAAAGAGGAAAATGTGGAAAAGATATATCTGTAATCAAAATGAACTGTTTGGGCTATACAAGCTTTGTTTTCATATTACAAAAGAAAAGTTGAAAGGATCATCATTTAGAAAGACAATGTTGAGCCTTTGGTTGCCATGGCTGATGTGCCCTGATTTATGGAGACATAAAATGCTGAATTTGGTTACAGGATCTGGGAAATTGAGGGCCTGGCAACAGACTGGTCTCAGGGCAGTGCAAACAGAGAATCGACAAGGTTATACAAGAACCAGGAGTGTGGTTAATTTCCAAGGCAGTGCATTGGATTACTGTACGGCATACAGTGATAAATTTCTGCAATTTAACAAGGGGCAGTAAGTGAGGATTTTCTGTAGGCAAACTTGGAAAAGACATGCGGAAAACCTCTTTTAGAAGACTTAATATCATAGCAACAGTCAGCAGATGGTGGTGTTGCATTACATTTCCTGATGTCTTTCAGCTGGGCATTTAAAATGGTTTAGTTCAGAGCCTAAGGAACAACAGGAGAGAGCTCAGACTAAATTTGAAGTAATACATCCAGCATTGCTGCCAGGCTGAGATTATTATTTTTTTTAAGAAAAGAGGATACATGTTCTTAGTTTTGTTTCTTTGGTCCAACTTCCAAATCTCATATGCAGTGCCTGTTTAAGTTATGTTGGTTGTATTTATATCCAATCATGAAACATAACCATATCCTCTGTTAAGGAAAAGAGCTAAAGGATTTAAAATACTTGCTATTACCTGACATGAAAATATACTCATCCCAGCCATAGCTGTAATCATGCAATCAGCTATAATATGACACTTTAAAAAAAAAATCTTTTTCTGTTGGAAAAATAAATTATCAGGAAGAACTGATCCTGAGATAATAAGCCAGCTGTGCAACACTCTTATTTTTAATGTATGATTCTATGTAGTGTATGACCCTGTGTAACATAACTAGTCATATAGTAAGACAAGAAAAGTATGTGGAAATGAGTTAACACAATCCTGCTCTCTAAATTGTGCTCGCTTATTTCTTATTTTATATTATGGAGAAACTCAGTCATGATGCATTTGTATTTGTACAATTTACATCTCCCGCCCCCCCTTACATTCCAGCACTTGGTGTATAATATCATTTTTACTGGGGGAAAAAAAGCTTCAAGAGTTTTAAAGCTTCAGGAATGAGTGTGTATGTTCTAGATTTGATTTGGGAAACAATGTTTCCTCAAATCTCTGGTGATTGTGTGCAAGGTTTCTTTTGTGCAACTTTTTTTTGAACCAGAGTTCAAATGTGCTTGCCAAGACTTGACTGCACCGAAGAGAGTATAATACATATAGTATGTTTTATTTTTTTAAATTTGTGATGAAAATAATTTTACCACTTGTTAAAAATGCATGTACATGTATAATAAGATGCACCAGCTGTAATTTCATCCGCAGGTTGACCTATTCAGAGCAGCTGACTTAATGGTTCCAAGGCTACACAGACAAAAACATATGTATTAGAGTTTTTCTATGCAAAAACGTTTCCTATATTTCCAGCAAGAAAATCTTCGGATTTTGAACATAAGAAACTGACCTATTCATTTCCAGAACTGAATTCTACTGTGCTACTACTGTTCAAACAAAAGCAGACTTCTCTCGCTCATACAGTTTCATTCTCTGGAAGCATGTTGGCACATAGGATGCTCATGAAGTCATTATAAAATTGGTTATCCACTTGATAATTTTCTTGGGGCCTCCAATTTAAACAACCTTAACTTTAATCATTTCATAAAACCAAGTCTCGGAGATGCTGTCCTCTGATCTCATTTAGTTTACCGTATGCAAATTGAAATGCTTATTTCAGATGTCAGATTGCATTTTGAAGTAACATGGATAATGAAGACAGCTCAGCAGAACTTCATTCTAATCTTTTAATATGACTTCTCCATGCTTTAAAAAAAAATTCTGATGAAATTATGCCCAAACTGAAAATGATTTTTCCTCAAGTGGAAATTCACAGAACTCTCCGTAAAGGTAAAGGTTCCCATCGCGCATGCATGCTAGTCGTTCCTGACTCTAGAGGGCGATGATCATCTCCATTTCAAAGCTGAAGAGACACGGCTGTCTCCATGGTCATGTTGCCAGCATGACTAAATGCCGAAGGCTCATGGAACACTGTTATCTTCCCACCAAAGGTGGTCCTGATTTTTCTGCTTGCATTTTTTACCTGCTTTTGAACTGCTAGGTTAGCAGAAGAATTCTCCCTAGCAAGAGTTATTTAAAATGAAAACATACAGGTGTAAAAATTCTAACAAATAACTACTTTTCAGTTTAGAATAAATATATATTGGGGTCATTAAGACAGGCTCTTAAGTCTTTTATGGATAGCATTCTGGTTTACCAGACAGGAGGCAGCTGTCTTCACTGACAATAAGCAGGCCTTCAGCTGGCTCTCTTGAGAACCAACTCTTGTGAGCAACATTTAGAAATTGGACTGCTATTTATATTTTACTCAAAGTACTCCAAAAGATGATTATGCTTGTAAATAATTGCTGAAAAGTGAAAATTGCCCAGTGCACATTATTGGAAGGTCTGAAAGCTACTAAATCATATTCAGAAGCATATTTCTTGAAATTTACAACGTTTTGTTGGAAGTTTGAAGGAGCATCTCAAGGCTACGTGATTAATCTTTCCCAGAGAGAATCTGCTCTCTTCTGAAAGAGAGAGAGGAAGCTTGTTGACAGAGGAAGCTTGTTGAGAGTCCTTACCTGAGGAGAATGCCATCTGCAGTTGCGGTGGCACAGTGGTTAGAATGCAGTATTGCAGGCTAATTCAGCCCACTGCCAGGAGTTCGATCCTCATCAACTCAAGGTTGACTCAGCCTTCCATTCTTCCGAGGCCGGTAAAATGAGGACTCAGAGAGTTGGGGGCAATATGCGCACTCTGTAAACCCCTTAGAAAGTGCTGTAGAGCACTATGGAGTGGTATATAAGTCTATGTGCTATTGCTATCTACAATAGCACATAGGACTAGCTTTCTTAGGTGATGTTCCTCTTCTATAGAACAAAGCACTGTAGGTAGCAGGACCTCTTCCACATTTTTGGTCTTTGGATGCCCCCCCCCAATTTGGGGATATATCAGATTAGTATATCCCTACACTAATGATGTATTACTTAGGTGTATACTATATGATTGGAAGTATTTTGGTGTTTGTAAACCACTCAAATTCTATGGGAACTGAGCAGCATACAAGCTTCAGCAAGCAAGTAAGCAAGCAAAAAAAGGAACAAAGTAGAGGGCCAAATATCCTTGATGGATGCATCTGTGTTTTCATCAAAAGCTAAAATATGAAATGATGCCAATGCTACTTTATATAATTCTGCACAATGCTGCTAATAATTTCAAGAAATTCAAAATAACAATTCTTTTCCAATTCTCTGATATGTGCATGTACTTTTCTACGTGCTTATTAATATCTTGAATAGAAAGCATTAAGCTGTTCTGTTTTGTAGCCAACAAAAACATCGTCAATAAGAACATTTATTTCTTCTAGATTTCATTGCTTGTGTTCCAGATTAATTTGGTCTTTTCTGTTTTTTTTGGAGGGATTTTCAAGCAGCATGCCAAATATCCCTCCATGTAAAAAAAATTTGTGTTTTTTTTTTGTTTAATAGAAGAGAGTAGCAGAATCTATATGAGGCTTATTTGATAGATGATGCTTTGCTTTAAGAAATCCAGTTTCTATACTTCCTCCCAGGACTGTTGGCATCTTGACAATGCAAGCAAGCAAACAAGCAAGCATCATTATCCTCATATGTGAATGTTTCATGAAGATTGAATATGTATGAAGCCATGGGATTTTGATGTAGCCATTTCTACAGATTCATTCAGCTATTTGAGACTGCCATCTAAATGAGACTGCCATTCATTTGTGCTTCAGGCTCTTAGACAATGAAATTTGGCAATTTTTAAAAAAATGTTTAAAATTATGTTTTGACAGTTACTTATATTGTATTAATCTTAGTGGCTAGTTTGTGTTTAACCAAGTTGTCCAATCTTCCTGTCTCTCCCACCAGGTAAATAAACTTTCCTGCCTGTGTCCAGTTTGATTTGCATCAATGCAAGTCACACCACTTTCTGATGAAGCTCTCAGATCTAACAGGCAAAGTCATGAGGGATGAAGCGAGAGGTCTGTTGCTTCCAGCCAGTGGAAAGGCAGACACTTATGAATATACTGGAAGGAACTCTAGTCACAGAAAGGAAGTGAGTGGCTGAGCTGGGAAGGTTCCTGGATTGTGCAAATGATACTTCTGTATGCTAGTATTTGCAGATGGTTCAGTTTAGGGTAATGCATTTATATTTTTCTTAATAGTCTTTTGAACTAACGTGAAATTATTATTATTATTATTGTTATTTCTTAACATACTTCATTATTTCATCTTGTGCTTTGCCATGTATGTTCGATTCATCCAATGATCCCCTAGAACATGGGTGCCAAACTCACAGCATCAGGTTGCCATCACGTGATTTTTGTGACATTTTCCCCATTTGTTCAACTGGGTTGGGCATAGCCTACGCGGGACACATCTAGCCTGCAGACCGCCAGTTTGACACCTCTGTGGCCTAGAAGGAGTAGAGCTGGCAGTTTTGAATGTTTTTTTCCTCTCATTTTGGGCCAGATTTTTAAGGATGAGAATGGTTGCAGCATCTACAGAGGGCGTAGTGTCATCAGCAGAGGTGGGTTCTTACCTATTCTAACCAGTTCTTTAGAACTGTTAGTAACTCAGTGATGACATCATGGTGTCTCTGTGGGTGCTGCCATCTTGGATTTTGCTTCTGTGCATGTCAGGGGTGGGTTCTAATTTACCTTGCCGCCGGTTCACTGTCTCCTATGCTGCGTGGGCGCGCCTTGCGTGCGTGCATGTGCACCTTGTGCGACCGCGCATGCGCAGTAGAAAAAAGCCCCACTTTTTAAAAAAAAAAGGCCAAAAACAAGATGGTGACACATGTGCAGTGCCGGAAACTCAACTTCTGTGCATGCGCAGAAGAAAAAAAATCCGATTTTTTTTTCCAAAAAGCAAATTCCGAAAAACAGATGGCGGCGCCATGGAGCAGCAGAACTGGCTCCTTGATGTCACCAGCGGCCTACTACCTACTCAGTAGAACCGGTCCGAACCGGTAGGAACCCACCTCTGGTGCATGTGCAGAAGCTAATTTTTGATTGCTGTGTGCACGCGTGTGGCGCATCCCTGAGCGAACTGGCAGCAAAACGATCCACAACCCACCGTTGGTCATCAGCCATTCCACTACATGGCCGATTATAGCAGGGGAGCAGTGATAATCTAAGGAATCAAAGTATTAGGAGTCTAACATCGAATGAAGTGAGCTGCAGCTCATGAGAATGACTTTTAATAAAATTTGTTAGCGAGGAAAGATGCAACCTGATTCTTGGGTTTTTTTTCTAACTCCTACACAGAACAGAATGAGAAATTGCAGTCAGAAAAAAAAGTAGTCTTCCCCCTTTTCAGCTATTAATCTTGTCTCCCCATCCCCCATCCTGTGTCCACCTGAGGTTATTGTAACCTTAGCTCAATATTTCTCAGACTTGGCAACGTTAAGAATATAAGAATAGAATTATGAAACAATTCATTAAAAAAAAACATATCCCTGGCTGACTGAAGATATGGCTTATTAGTTAAGCAAATACCCATCTACAAAGAATTATACATTAAAAATACTGGAAATCAATGGAAATTTGATATATGTCCATATGTGTAGAACTGCATCTTTTAAGGTATGTTGAATCTATGATTCTACAGATGTTTGTTGGCTATAATTCCCAGTAAGTCCAGTCAGCATGGTCAACAGTATGGGTTGCTGGGAGTTATAGTTCAGCAACAAGAAAGGGACATAGGTGTGCTTAATTTTCTACCTAAGGCCCACATATTTTGTTAGGACACTTCATTAGACCAAAGCATGTTCATGAATCTCCTTCTAGAGGGCAGCAAAATACTACATTGGAACAATACAGATATTGGTTATGTGTTGCTTTAGGCCCTATCCTGCTCTTTTGAAATTACAGTGATCCTATATATAATGTTCATTCTCTTCCCATTTGTTTTTCAAAATGACCAAGTGGTAAGAACAGAATAAATTGGTTTTTTAAAAATCAAACTCCCTTTTAAAAATGGAATGAATACAGAACTCATTCTTCTGATTAAAGCTAAATTGTATTGGTAAGAAAATAGCTACAAAATATTAAAGTCTTTTCTCATGTGACATGTAATATAAAACCAGTAACTTCGATCTAGAAAATGCATTTAAACATCAGTTTAATTGTAGCAAAACAGGATTTCTTAGATTTTTATTTTTAATCCATTATTCTCTTTGGGAAGGAATTCAAGTTTGAAACAGAATAGATTTTTATTAATTTTTCTTACTGGGTGGCTTATGGCTTTTCAAATCTGTTCCAGTTCTTGTGCCATAGCCTGGTAATACAGTCAAATGCCAAAGTAAATATATACCAGTGTCTAATTTCCCCCCTAAGAAATAGGAAACTTAATCTTCAATGAATTGCTGAAGTGGTCTTCAGTTCAATTCTGGGAATAGATTTTTCTATCACACTAACACCTGCACAAACTACATTTCACTATTTTTTCTATTAAGGCCAAACTTGATTTGGTATTACGGTAATTATATGAATGCAATTAATTTGTAAAGACTTTCAGAATAGCACTTGGTAGAGCAGCTATGAAAACCTTAGAAGCGATATTCAAATGTGACAATATATTTATACATATAAAGATCAGAAATGTGCAAACAATTGGTATTCTCTGTGGCACTATATGGAAGAAAAAGTTGAACTTTGAAGAACCAAGATGGAAAGAGTGTTAATACTTTTGAACGTTGGTGTTTGGAGAAGATACCTGAGAATACCATGGATAAGCAAAAAAACTAACAAATGGATCATTGAACCAATCTAGAGTTCTCACTAGAGGTACAAATGACAGACTCAACATATTCTACTTATACTTGCCTTGGAGAAATGGTGGAGGTTTACTTCAAATCCATAAGTGTTGAAGAAGAAAAGCATGGATTGGCTGATTATGAAAAAGACAGCCAAAAACAAGCACTGATATAAGTTAAACAATGGAACTTACTGACTTTATAGGAAACAAAACATAAATATCGAACAGAATGCTGGCAAGAAAAAGCATTACATGGTCAATTTCTACAAAAGATCAAGGAGAAAGTGGATAAAGATAAAACCTGGGAAAGGTACAATTGAAAACTTTAGGAAAAGAAACTGAAGGCTTGATTTTGGCTGCTCACCAGGAAGCTATTCGAAATAATGCAATCAAGGCCACAATTGATAGATTGTCAAATGACTCAAAGTGCAGATTGTGTAAAGAAGCAGAAGAAACAGCACATCATATACTCAGCTCATGCCAGAAAATTACAGAAACTGATGATAAACAACGACATAACACAGTCACCAAAATTATTCACTGGAACTTCTATAAAAATTATCATGTGCCAATAGCAAAAACTTTCAAAAAGTAGTAAAAAACAAACAGGTTAAAATATTGTGGGATTTCTAAATACAAATTGATAAAGCTTTGTTCATAACACACTAGATTTAATTATGGTTGAAAAGAAAAAAAGTATGGATAATTGATCTGGCAATTCCAAGGGATAATGGAAAAAGAAAACAAAGAATTGGAGAGGAACAGAAAAGTATTAATCGAAGTTGAAATTTTGTAATGGAAACGTTCATATGAAGTTTAAAAAAAACAACCTGTAAGATTGATAAGAATCTGGTAATAGATTCCTCCTATTCTTCCAGCTTCTTAGTTGAGAGAGGCCTTTGCATATCCTTGCCAGCATTAAAACATGGTACCATTTTAAGGCAAAATTTACATTGGGGACCATTCAGTTGTGTGACCTCTCAATCTTATTTACAGAATCTCAGAAAAAAAACCCAACCTTCACTCATTAATTGGAATAGAAGAGGAAATTATAGGACTTCATGCACTGTTATTTCATAGATTTCTGGGGATGATCCGCATCAGAGAATCTGCCAAAAATGAAGCTTAGCTTGGGTCAAAAAAAGAGTGAAAAAGGAAAGCTATGCATGCAAAATCAGGGGAACAAAGTGCTTTAGAATAGCAATCATAGTATAATACACAAATGTGCTGCTGATACATACTATAGTAAATTGCAGAAGCATGAAAGTGAATTAAATCATTTTTTTCTTTATCCTCTTTTTTTTTTTTAAGTTTCTGCTTCTGTAGCTGCCTTTTTCCAGTTGGTAATTCCTCTGCAAATTATATCTGCATTCCCTGAGAAGGGAGAATGAAGTAACAGCTTTGCTGTTTCTAAATATTAAGAACCAAGCTGCCCTGCTTTCTGGCTTGTTCTTGGCTGTTAGCAGTGAATGTAAATGAGCAGACAATCAAGGTTACCTTGTGATTCAGGCCACAGTTCCCTGGCAGGGAATTTAGCCCAAGCATCTGCCTGGGGGACGGGGAGGGAGAGGAGAGGTAGGAAGGCGACAGGACTGTGGCATATTCCTGGGGGTGGGGGGTAGGGAGGAGTAGATGGCAAAAGCTGCCTTGATTTCATGAGAGAAAAAAGTTTTGAGAGGTTTAGCTGGGTGGTAAGAAACAATTTTAGGAGTCATGGGGTTTGTTTACATCATTTGATCTCTTAGGAATTACCAGTGCCTGCTTCTCATCACCTCATCCTGTACATTTATATATTTAGTCCATATATGTCACAACTGAATAAAATAAATTAATGGCTGTTCCTAGAGACATAATTCAGGGAGGTCATCTCACAACGATTTCTTGATTATGTCGCTGAAGTGGTGCTCCCCGTTTTCTTCCTTTTTACATAGTCTTGAGAGGTGACTCTGAGCTATATATCTCAGCACCTGGTGAATTGTAGATTCATTATTATTTTAATCTTTTTTTCCCTACAGTTTCTTCAGCAAGTTGTCAAGAGTTCATGAGAAAGTATTATCTCCATAGCAACCCATTTCCTCTCTTGGTGGCTAAAAGGAGGTCCGATTGCCTTCTGGGAAGAAAACTGGGTTACAAAATGAATTAATAATAACAATAACAACAATAACAATAATGACAAATTTACAATCTATTTCAACATGAGGTATTTTTGAAAGAGTTTTTAAAAAAATTGTATGTTAAACTTTTTTAATATGATGGTATATTGTATTAAGACACTGTGAATTGAGTTCTCATTGGGCTCTGGTTTCCATAGCTTTATTGTATATTCTTGCATTATGTACTTTTAAATATTTTAAATTTTTTATCATATACAGCAAATACCGCAGGAGGAGAAACACATACAAAAGCTTATTACTTATAAGCTAAGAAAAGCTAAGAAAAGCTAAGTCTACATGCATCCCATATGTATGCATTGAATGTATTCATTTAAAGTAGACCTGCACGAGATTTATTCAGTAGCTCTGAATGGCATATCAGGGGCAAGGCTTAAATATTAGCCAGACCAGAGGTGGGTTCTACTTACCTTCCCTACTGGTTCGGAGTCGCGCCAGAAGCATGCATGCGCATGCGCTCGTCACTTCCAGGTGAAAACCCTCTGCACATGCACCGAAGGCTTTGTGCATGTGCAGAGGGTTGTTTTTTGGCCAATTTTCGGCCGGAGGACCAGTTCAGGGGCGTGTCCAGCCAACCGTTGCCGCCAGTTCGGGAAGTGGGTGGAAATTCCCACTACCGGTTCTAGTGAACCGGTCCAAACCGGCAGGAACCCACCTCTGAGCCAGACCCACATAAAGATTTAAAACATAAAAATAATCTAACTTATCATTATATTTAATGTATTTGTTACATTATAACCTAGGTGCATATGTGTATACCTATGGTGATTACCATTTCCATACTTCTCTATTCCTAAATATATGATGATAGATGGAGAACTCATCAAATTTGCACCAAACTGGCAGGAATAGCCAAAACTCCAGAAGATAGGCTTAAGATACAAAAGGCTCTTGACAGACTTGAACATTGGGCACTATCTAACAAAATGAAATTCAATGGTGAAAAAAGTAAGGTTCTACATTTAG
>JANHFT010004055.1:105565-124072 GCA_032467955.1 Pseudoxenodon macrops
ATGGGTTTTCCAGTCCAGGCTGCTTGGAGTGAAAAGAAATCCCCCGGCTGTACCTTGCTTGCCCTGCCCTACCCAGTCTCTGCTCTGCAACTTGCCTGCCTGAAGCAGCCTTTGCAAGCTGGCCATGGGGACACTGGGAAGGCAGGCAAGCATGTCGGGGGAGGGGGAATGGAATAGGGAATACAGGGTGTGACGGTGGGGGTGGGGCAGGGGCAGCTAAATAGGGCATGATTTCGCAGGCTTACCTGGCAGGCAGATCAGGGGCGCAGTGCTTCAGGCAGGGAAGCTGCAGAGCAGAGACTGGGTGAGCAAGAGGCCATGGGGACCGGTTCAGGGGCGTGGCCAGCCAGTTATCGTTAGCAGTACGGCGAACCAGACCACATGTCTGGTAACGGTTCTACCGAACTGGTCCAAGCCGGGAGCATTTCACCCCTGAGTAAAGCTGTTTAAAATCTTACAAGTTGATGCAGTTAAAATATTTCATGGTTTATAAGCAAATACAGAAAACTCAGCAGTAGCCAAGGAACTAGAAATAATCAATTTTTATTCTAATATTTTAAAAAGTAAACAGTGCCAAAGGAAGCTCAAGCTACTTAAATCAAGCTACTTAATATTATGGCTTTCTCCCTTGCCTGTAAGGCAATGATAGAGATTTTGCTACTGATATTTCAACAAGAGCTGCCAGATGTATAAGCCTAATTTAAAAGAGGCAGGAGCATCCAAGACCACATTGCTAACATCTGATGGAAAAAATGGAAAAGAAAAGAAGGTTCTTAAAGTTTGCTAGTTTTTGCTTTATTGATTATATGAAAGGGGATAATTATAGATAGTCCTAAAACATACAGATGTACCAGGCCATCCCATTGATCTATTGAATAATTTGCATGATAATCAGGAAGCAACAGTTAGAATGGAATATGAGGCAACTAAATTATTCACAATTGGGAAAGGAATGCTACAATTTTATAGTGTCACCTTGTTTAATTAAGTTATATGCACAATACATGCTGGAGTAGAACTAATGGAATTTAGCATTAATATTGCAAGGAGAAATAACAGCCTCAAATATACTGATGTTACTTTGCTAATAGACATGAGGAAAGCTTAAGGACTCTCTTGTTGAAGGTTAAAGTGAAAGAAGAGAATGCTTACTCTGATGCTTACTATATACATACATATTATATAAATATTTAAAAAAACTAATGTCACTAATCAATGTCAATTCAATGCAAACAGAAAAAGGGGGAGAAGGAAGAAAAGGATTAGCAGTAGTTAAAACAGTAACTGATTTTATCTTCCTAGGCTCAAAATTTGAGAGTGATGATGAAAGAAACAAGTCATCTGCTATACGGAAGAAGGCTACAATACATCTAGACAAATGAAAACAGAACCCAATGACAAACAAAGTATGTATTATCAGATCTATGTTTTTCTTAGTTATTACAAATGACTGTGAAAGCTGAATTGTCAGAAAGGTTGAAAAATCAAAAGAATGCCTTCGAATTGTAATGCTAGAGAATATCTTGGACCTGAAGAAGAACAAATGGTTGAGTTATAGCAGATGTAACTGCAGATCCTTCACTGGAACAACTAACTATGAAGCTAAAGCTTAAATATTTTGGACACTTAATGTAAAAGCTAGAGAAACCCCTGATACTTCAAAGCAATCAGAAAAGACACTGACAAAAGACAAAGTGGCTAGCTACTGATAATACTGGTACTTGTCAAAGGTCAAAAAAATCAAGTAATAACAAATAAACATGGTGATATTATGTCCATTGAGTTATGAACTGAACAACAGTACTCTCTGTACTATTTTTCCAAATACTTTTAAAACTGTCTAAATTGGCAACTTTAACTATGCAAAAAGAAACATTTCATCTTCTCTTTTCTGAATATCCAACCAGTTCAATTGCACAGTCCTAAATGTGAACATTAACAGGGTTGACAGCTTTCACTCCTGGAATTGAGAGCAATCACTGATCTCTCCACCCTTCCTTCTTAATGGATGCTGCTTGACTAAATCTGAATCTTTATTTCAGACAAGAGGGATGCCATCCTCACAATAACTGATTGTGCACTGCACAAAGATGTTTGGGACTTCTATATATTTTCAAGGCTTTAACTCAATACTTTTCTTCTGAATGAACGAATGAACAGACTTCAAGTGGTGCTGAGGACCCTTGAAAGCAAGTGGTTATAGTATGTTTATATAATGGCTCTTTCTTGCTTGCGAGTGACTGGTTCCCATGTTGCAACAACTGTTGCTGGGGGTGGGGAGACTTCTCCTTAGCTACTTATTATAATCATACTTAATAGCATATGCCTTTATCATGGTCTCACATAAATTGTCATAAAGTGCAAAGTTTAAAATTGTAACATGTCTTCATTGGATAGCTACTTCAGCCCTATGATAATCTGCAGTTTTTTTCATGAATGTTTTCCAGCTTCAACAGAAAACTTCATACACTACAGTAAGAAGATCACTCACTTCTAGCACTAATGGTTAATCTCAGTTAAATCTAAGGTAATACTGAAAAAGAATTTCTGTCTTTGTTATATATTTTGAGACTAAAAATATACTGCCATTTACTAGCATTCCTCATTTAGATCAGTGTTCCTGAACCTGAGCAATTTCAAGATGTGTGGACTTCAATTTCCATAATTCCCCAACTAGTTGAGGCTGAGGAACATTGATTTAGATCATGGGTGGGAAACTATGGTCCCTTTATGTGGACTTCCAACTCCCAGGATTCTTGAGACACCCATGCTGGCTCAGGAATTCTGGGAATTGAAGTCCACAGGTTGTAAAGGGACATAGTTGCCCGCCCCTGGTATAGATAGACTGATGTGTAGCATTTTCCCTGAAGGAGACTTGGTACTGTAATCAGTTCTATCTTGTAAATCTAGAATAAATTAAGAGAAAACAGCTACCTTTGAGTTATATTTAGAAAGAATAACATGTCAGACACTAAATCAAAGATAGCAAAAATAAAAGATTAAAGAGCATTAAAGAGAAAAGGAAGAGTCACATTGTGACACTGTCTTTTGAACAAAATCAGTTGATCAAACCTGATCTTCAAGCTTTTACTAATTATGACAACAGCACATATCATGATGACATATTACAAAAGCAATCTTTTTTCAACAGTAGATGACTGAATAATAACTGAATATTCATATAGCTTACTCACTTTTATTTCCAACATCAAACAGCTTTTAAAAAATCTTATATTAAGTAAACTATAAAGATCTCTATCATTATTCCTGAAACATGTAAATTCTACCTTTTATGCAACTTGCAAAATTTCACAAAACCCATGTTGAAAACCAATTTGTGAGGGAAATTTACTTTACAAAAATTACTTTTTGATTTCTTCTTCGTGCCGGTTCGCTCAGGCTCACGCCTCAAGCGCACATGCAAAGCATGCGAGCGAGCACACGTGCGGCAGTCAAAAACTAGCTTCTGCGCATGCGCAGAAGCAAAATCCAAGATGGCGGCACCCACGGAGCCACTGACAGAACAGGCTCTGTGATGTCACCGCGGAATTACTTCCTACTCTATAGAACCGGATAGAACTGGTAGGAACCCACCTCTGCTAAAGGTAAAACATTACTACATATAATTTTGTATGCAATACCTAGGTCTGACCGCAAGCAGCACAGTTCTAAGTTATCCAAACTGAGAATTTCGAGCCTAGTGGCATAGGGAATTCTATCCTTTTTCTAATGCTGATTCTGATGCAAATAATACATCTCTTATCTGTCCAGGCTGCTATTATTTGCATGGGAGAAAACAGAAGACAAAATAATGTTACTTCAGCTCTGTGAATGGACCACCTAACTTTCACCAGGCTAATGTACACAGAGATGACAGGAGATAGTTATCATTACTGCTTGTCCCTTCTTGGAGAACCCCAAACAGGTCTTTCAGTTTTCTTTTTGAGTATTTCTCAAAAGTGGTTTTGCCATTTCCGCCTTCCTAAGCCTGAGTGAAAGTGACTGGCCCCAAGGTAATCCAGCTGGCTTTGGCAATCTCTAAAAATCAGGCATGGTTGAATGGAAAGGGGGAAAATATCCCCCCCCATTCTCCTTTCACCTTGTAGAATTTATCTGCCAAGTTATCATGATCAAATATAATAGGTGACATGATTCCTGTACTGTGATTAAAATCTCAGACAGGAATAGTTTCAATTGTAGTACCATTATGTGAGGATAGGAGTGGGGGAGTGTAAACTGCCTTATGCCCTGGTCCCAATACAGTTCCTCCAACAACTACTTTTGGAAGATAATAGTCTGTAATCCAACCATAAATAACTGGAGTCATCTTAAATTTGTAAAACTAATTTCTCCAGCCAATCCAAGGCTGATTTGACTGAATGAAATTTTAAACAATATAAGTTTGACTCAGGATTGCTGGTCATTATAGAGACTTGTTTTTTTTTTGTTTATATGTACATTTTTCTTGAACATGGAACAGGCAACTCTTAGATTCTTGTCGGAAGGTTAAAACATAGCAAATTGGAGCTGACAGAAATTATGCCTCGGAGTTTTGCTTACTATGGATCTATTACTTGGAAGAACCCTGACAGACTATTTTAAGTGCTTAGCAAGGCATTAATATTATTTGTCCTACCACTAACGTTTTTTTCTTTAATCAAGCTGATTTGAAAAAAAATTATATTTTCACATTTAAAATGCATTGCTATAATTTAGCATAAATTATCAAAAATAATTTATGTCAAACCTTCTGCGTTATCTAATAATACACAAAGCATTCCTGAGTAGAATCAAGAGAGCACGGGAAAGCAGAACTTCCATTGGATTTTAAATTCTGCTAAGGGTAAAGCTAAGCTGAAGGTCATGTAGTAATAGCTTAACTGGCCTATTCAGTCCATCATTCACAAGATAGACCTGTTCTTGGGCTAGCCTCACTGATTGGTCCAGGCCAGTGGATAAGATAAACTTTGGAAATAGCAGATCCAGACTGGCTCCTCCCTTAATTTGAAAGGTCCTGACAGGAGTCCCAAATATGCTTTTTTTCACGAGGCAACTGGACTTTCTTGGGTTTCTTTTCTTTTCTTTTGAAGATACCTCGCTACTCATCCAAGATGCTTCTTCAGCTCTGACAGGATAGTGGGGAATGAAAGGATTTATATTCCCGGCAGTCAGCTGGTAGTGCTTTGGAGGATCATTGAAGCACTTTGAGGTTTATCTGTTTCCTCAGGGTCACCTGAGTAGTGTTCCTGGTTCCTGTAATCTGCAATTTTTCTCTGGAAATCCATTCCTACTCCTACATCATTCAAAAAGTGTCCATCCCAGGATTGTATAGCTAAAACAATTGTACAGCTGTCTGCAAGGATTATAAATCCTTCCATTCCCCAGTGGTGAAATCCAATTTTTTTTACTACTGGTTCTGTGGGTGTGGCTTAGTGGGTGTGGTGTGGGGAAGGATACTGCAAAATCTCCATTCCCACCCCACTCCTGGGGGAAGGATAGTGCAAAATACCCATTCCCTCCCCACTGGGGGAAGGATATATTGCAAAATCTGCATTCCCGCCCCACTCCTGGGAGAAGATACTGCAAAATACACATTCTCTCCCACTCCTGGGGGAAGGATATATTGCAAAATCCTCATTCCCACCCCACTCTGTGTCCAGCCAGAGGTGATATTTGCCAGTTCTCTGAACTACTCAAAATGTTCGCTACCGGTTGTCCAGAACCTGTCAGAGCCTGTTGGATTTCACCCCTGCCCACTATCCTGTCAGAGATGAAGAAGCTTTTTGGATGAGAAGTGAAATGTCTTCAAAGAAAAAACAACAAAATCCAGGTGCCTCCTGAAAAAAGCACCTTTGGGACAACCATGACCTGGATGACTGAGAATCTCTACAGTCCTGAGATTTTTGTCTGTTGCTGCTGATGGAAGTATGGTTAGAATTACTTAAATGCTATGGGGCTTCCAATAACATGAACCTTCTCTCTATAAGAGCTTTTCCCAGTTAACACAGAGCAATGAAGAGCTGCCCATGAAGTGGAACATAGAATGCTGCCCCTTATGCATTAACTCATAAACATGCACAATTTTTTGGTCAAGGTCTATAAGTAGGGGTTGCAGAATGTGCTGGGGGAAATCACATATGTAGGTCAGGATAAAGGAACAATGGATATGGGCAAAGCAGAAAGCAAAAGTGGGCAAGTGTGGAGTCAAATCCCACATTTTAAAATAAATGCAGACTTATTAAGGTTGATTTATCCTTACCCCATCTGTCCACTCCTCTTCTGATATTATCTAGTCTTTAAACATTTTAGCTTTAATTTTTAATTTTCCAATTGAAAATTAATAGAAGCTGACAAGAAGGCGAGAAAGAGAAAGTAAGTAGAAAACTTTTGGGTCTGCAGCTGAATGATTCTATATTTTTTTATTTCTCTTCATGTAAAACAGATTGGTTCGAATCTATTTTGTTCTATCATTGTAATTTTCCGTTTTTAGGTCTGATAGCTCTCCTTTTTTGTTCTGAAATAATTTACCGAATATACACAAGGTTTCATATCACTGGGAGAAAAACCAGTGAAATGAGAAGATAATTTCAACTGACAAAACTGCAATCATTTTAGTAAATGTCCTCTTCTGTTTTATAATGGCTAGAAGGAATGAAGCACTTCTAAAGTCAAAATATCTCCTTGTTAAGAAAACCACAGCCCATGTAAAAGAACCAGCTGATCTTCTTAACAAACCATACCTAATTTTGAAGGTGACAAAATTTCTGCTGGTGTTTAAAATGAACAGGCTGAATGAACAAAGACTCTGTGTGTGTTTAAACTGGGCAATTCATAGTGAGAAGGATTTCATTACAGGGACTCAAAATGCATTCAAGCTTTTAAAATCAGATTGGGAAGCATACAATTGATTGCAACTTGCAAATGAATTGAAAGCATGAGGAGAAGCTGTACAGGAAGGTGATAATGATCACTTGACCAGCTTTTTTAATAACCCTACTGAGGAAGGTATTACATTAATACTACCCAGCTGTGAGCAGGAGAGCAAAGGTTAGAGAGCTTCTTCTGTTTTTTGAAGTCTACAAGTACAGAACAGAAATGCGAGGTGTCTTTAGATTCTATTTGTAAGAATGAGGGAAAAAAGATGAATCGAAGATGTATCCAGTATATTTTCTCTGTGGGAGCTGTGACAGTTACAGATATCCTGATTTGATTTGTTCCAGGGTATTCCAACTGCAGGATTCAGCAATAATTGTACAACTATCATGCTGATCCTTAAAAGTTCAGCCACTTGAAAAATAACATCGCACATTTATGAACATTTATTACTTGTGCAGGCAGTTATAAGAAGAGACGAATTTCATAGAAACTGAGGCTTGAAAAGACTATGGGGGCTCCAATCAGTTTCTGTCAAATTTGAATATCAAGTCAGTCTGGAACATGGATGTACTGAAAGCATAGGTTAAGAGAACCTTCACTGAACTTTGAATCACATTTCTATTCTCCCTTGGTAGCCTTTATTCTATGCAAATAAATAAGCCACCTAGTTATAGCAACATTTCCACTTTTGTTTTTAGTAAAAGGAAAAGAAACAGTGAAATATGTACATTAAATCTTCAGTGGATTTATTTAGAACAACAAATCAAACAGAAACTGAATCCCAGAAAATGATGAGTAAAAAAAATTCTGAATATTGTAGTAACATTCCTTTTGGGAATATTTCAGTGTTAGAAACATGCTATTGCAATTCTTGGGTGCTAGGAATTTTTTTTTGTTAATTAAACAACAATACAGCTCTATTCTAGCTAAGAATAGTTTTAAGGCAGCTGGTGCTAGTTTGAGAAAGAACAAGGAAGAGAGAGAAAGAGAGAAAGAGAAAGAAAGAAAAAAAGAAAGAAAGAAGAAAGACAGAAAGAAGGGAAGGAAGAAAGAAAGAAAGAACTTGATGCCAACCTGTAGAAACAATCTTGCTAAGCTCTCTAATTCTTGTGGAATAAAAATTAATCACTCAGATGTTGAATCTGTTCAGTTGGAAACTACTCTATATTCCTTCTTTGTATTTTGGCCCTTTGAACAAATAGTATGACTTTAGATTTCGGAAGTTAATTAAAATATATTTCATTTGCAGTATTAGATAGTAGATATCATTGCCTCTCTATGTCCTATTGGAAACCAGGAAGGAAATAAGGAGTGCATCTTCTGCATATAGTAGTATCTGGCATTTATAAGCTGACTATCTAAATTGTTCCCTGTTGCTGTTATATAATTTATGAATAGATTGAACAAGGTAGACCCAGGTTACATCCTTGTTGTACACCTCTATGAATATGTATTGCATCTGCAAGTATCCCTTGATTATTACACCTAACTTTCAGAGAAGAGTTGGTGTCTACATCCTGGATCAAATAAAGAAGATGTCTATCCACAATGATACCCTTGAGTTTATCCACAGTATTTTTCTGGCTGTAGAGTAAAACACAGATTTAAATGCCTCACATATGCTTGATTTTGAATTCTATACATACTTCAGGATAAGGTGATGCAATACCAAAACATAGTCTACAGTTGACTGATTTTCTTTAAACTTGCGTTGTCTGTAGTCTAACATTTCTTCAAATTCTATCCAAGCTTGGAGTTGATTACTCTGATGTTTTGCATTTGATTTACCACTCATTACACTTCATAGGCTGAAAGGTCTATAATAATTAGCTGGATCTTATTGTCTTTCTTGTAAATAGGAACTGTAATTGCTATCCCTCTCCCTTCTCTCCCTCATCCCCATCTTTAGGGATCTGCCCTGCTTGATCAATAAATGTACCGGTAAATATAGATGCCAACAAGGGAGCCCCCTAGTTACAAATTAGTTTAATTACTTCAGGAAAGACAAACTCATTATCTGGCTTATTTTCAATTTTATGTGACTATCAGTTTGACCACTTCTTCTAAAGGAACTGGAGGCCAGCTATCCAGAGTGCTGAAATCATAATACCCAGCTTCACTATAGTAATTAGGATCAGTATACAAAGCTTGATAATGTACTTGAACCAGGATTTGATTGACCTGGATCTCAATTAATACACCAAATGCTTGGATAGAAATAAGCCAGAAAATAGATTTTCTTTTGTCAGACAAAAAGGATAAGTTGATGCTAGGCATGTTTTATAGCCTTCTATTTTTTTTTCTTCCTTGGGATTGATTTATATTAAAGGGTCTTAGAGGGATAAAGTTTGTAAACAACATAGGCAGCGCTAAATCTCTCTTTGAGCTACTGGAATTTGCAATCAAACCATTGTTGCTTTGCTATGAAGGAAAAAGAGAGGCTTCCTCTTCTCTGAGGAAAAGATTGACTTAAATTTGCTGATCAACAAATTGTACAATCTAGTCTTGCACTCCAATGGGCAACTGGCAATTAAACCTTGGGCAAATTTCTGAAGTATCTTCTGACTTTAACCATTGAATTACAGCACTAGCATATTTTCCTCTTCCACTTGGATCCCAGGATAGTGTTAATGACTTCCAAATTCTTTGCCCTTGTTTTCACCAATTCATTGTATACACTATCGTAGCTAATACAAGGGGAGGACAATCACCTACTGTATTTTTCGGTCTATAAGATGCACTCCTCCCTCCAAAGTGGGTGGAAATATCTGTGCATCTTATAGAGCGAATATTGCAGCGGGGAGGTAGGTTGGTGCGGCAGAAGCATTTGCCGCTGCCTGTCACCACTGCTGCCATTCGCCATCACTGGGAAATGCTGAAGCCTTTGCTGTGGACCATCTGATTGGTGGTTGGATTGGCCTTCTGGAATACCACCAATCAGCTGTTCTAGGTGGTGGGTATCACTGCCGTCATTTGCTGCTGCTGCCTATCACCACCGCCACCTATCACCACCTATCGCTGCTATTGCCACCACTGCTGATAATTGCCGCTACCGAATGCCACCATTTGGCAGTGGTGATCAGTAGTGGCGAATGGTGGTGATGCCGAATGGTGGTGCTGGTCTCCACCACCTAGAACAGCTGATTGGCAGTATTCCGTGAGGCTGATCCAACTGCCAATTAGCTTCTCAGCAGCAAGGGCTCGAATGCTCCAGGCGGAGGCAGCAGACACGGAGGAGACAGCAATGGCATCTTTTCTGGTCAGCAAGCCCACTGATTGGTGGGGCTTTGGGAGGTGGGGATACAACTATTGATCAGCTGACATGTGGTGGGTGCAACAGAGCAGAGCCCTGACGAATGATGTACTGGGGCTGCGATAACATGCTGAAGCTGACCAGGATGTTTGCTGTTTGCTGCAAGAATGCTAGCCAGATGAATACCGGATCTGCCATTAGATAATTTCACAGGTTGGATCTTTGCTGCCTTTTGTCAGCTTTATCCTGCTCCATTAAGGTAAGTAAAATTCCTTTCTTTTAGTCAGAAAGGATTAAAATTTGGGGATAATTGTTTGGGCTAGTGGTTAAGGCTAGAAACCAGGAGCCTGTGAGTTCAAGTCCCACCACAGACATAAATGGTTGGATGACTTTGAGTCAGTCACTCTCTCTCAGCCCAACCCACCTCATAGGATTGTTGTTCTGGAAGGAGGAAGAGGAAGAAAGAGTATTATGTATGCTTACTGCCTTGAGTTACTTATAAAATAATAAAGATGGGAGAAAGAAAGAGAAAAAGCAAGACAGAAAGCTTTTGGGTCTGTCAGAAACCTCTATTTTTTGTAAAAGTGGACTCACTTTTATTGAAAGTTTCTGCTAAAGGCTTTTCAAAATGAGATCATGCTTAGTTCTGTTTAAAAGTGAAAATGAAGAAATATGTACCAAAAAAATACAGGCAGGTCAAGACCGTCTGTACACATCGACTTACATTGTTGTATTTTGCTTGTCAAAAGGACAAAAAAATATCTAAAATATTTGTTGGTATTCTGCTCTATGTATAGAATTCTTCTGTGGAATAGGTTTTCCTGCTGGCTGTGACCTACTCTGTTTTGTGTGGGGCTCAGCAATCTTATGCATCTAATGCCCCTCAAAGCAGGGTTGTCTATTCCAGAATATGTTCTCCTTGGGGAACGTTTATCCATGGAACTACTTTGCAAATATTTTAGGCAAATGGTCAAAATATTACATAGCTTGAACACAAACTGTAGCTTCTGCTACATACTAAGCTACTTAATGACAACACTTTTTTTTCTATAATTTCGCAAAGACAGCATGAGGTTATGTTGTGTGTAGTTTTAATTCATTTTCATGCTACAGTTGTGAAAATGTTCATTTTAATTCTTCCAGTGAAAGCAAAAACAGACTTCCTAGCTGGTTGTACTTTCTCCAAATGATTTTAAACATTTGGTGAAATTACAATATATACCGGTAGTGAGTTCATGGTTTTGATTTATTTAATCCAGGCTAATCTGCCCAGATAAAGTTAGCATCTCAAAAATATCTGAGCAACAAGAGAGGACACAGAGATGGATTGTGCTATTATTTAAAATACATTAATAATTATCTATATGTCTGTCTGTCTATTTTTCTATCTATCTGGCATCTTTCTTTCTTTCCTTTTTTCTCTCTCTCTCTCTCTCTCTTTCCTTCTTTCCTTCTTTCTTTCTTTGTTCTATTTTGATGAAATAAGGGCTGATTCATGAAGATATTTAGCAGTGGTTTAATATTAATATTGCTTAATATTATGCATGAAGCAGGTCAGAGGCTCTGTTTTTTTCAAATAATCCTAAATCCAAGGTGCTGGATAATTTATAGTCGATTGAACAAATTATGGTATTCTATTGCACAAAGTTAAACCATGAATAAACATACTAGTTAGGGCTCTTAGCACAATCACAACACTTTTGTGAGGCAATAAGTAAGAGAAAATGGTAATAGATTCTGGATAAACTTGTCCCATTGAATCCAATGGGTAATAAAATATATGCTTTTATTATAAGGATAATTCATATGAGGAAGTTAATCAGATGATTTGGAGGGTATCAAATCTGATTATGTTGTGGAAAACCTAAATTAAAGCTCTCAGCAACAATAAAAAATATTACATTTCAGAAGATCATGATAAACAACAGTTCCACATGCCTTTATTTGGACAGAACTCACCTTGAGTGTTATAGCCAGTTCTGCACACCCCACTGTGAGAAGGATTGAGTCAATCAGGAACAATTCAAAGAAGAGCAATAAAGTTGACAAAGGTATCAAAACCATGAAGAGATTGAAGAACGTGTGTAACCACTTGAATAAAGAGGAGCAGGAGATAAGATTCTTCAAAAAGTTGAAAGAAATTCAAGACCTATTCTCTACCATTTTAGAATTCAGGTCATGGAACAATGTGTTTATGTTTCAGCACTTCACAAGTGGAACCAATTAGGGAAGTATTGAGCTTCTCTTTACTGGATTTGTGCATTGGAGCTTGGAGAATTATGAGTTTGTTTTAATTTGGATGCCTTAAGTTGGGTTCCTGCACTGATCAGGATGTGACTTTCTATGAAACCTTCTGCCTTCGCTTTCCTTTCTAAGTGTCCATAATACAATAATGGAGTTCTTATATCATTAAAATATGTAAGGTACTACATAAATGATATGATTGTGGTATAATTGAGTATGATGCTATACAGACAAAATATCAGTATATTTAAATATCTTTATGGTGGCCAAAACAAACCTATTAGGGCCCGTCAGCATGTGACTACCCAGTGCATTAGGTTAGTATGGAATGGAAAATCTGCATACATTACCCATATAGTTTAGTAGAAGTAATATGGCTACAAATCCATGACAGTAATTTATATTCTGTGCTCACTTTGAGGTGGCACGGATAGTAGTATCAGAGTGCAATCTGAAAAAAATGAGTCAGGGAAAAAAGCACATTACTGAAAATTGAATATAAATGGTAGTAGTACAGTGGAAGAAAGAGTTATATTAGGGACATTTACGTTAAATAAACCTGTATTAAGGAAATGTTTGTATCAAAGAATGAAAGAACAATTTGCATGAAAAAAGGTTGAGCAATTTAGATTAACAGTTATGTTAATTAAGGAGAAATGCATACAAAAGCTAAGCATGCTAGGAGATGCAGCAAATTTAAATTGTTACATTTTCTACTTATTAAATTCAGCTATTGCTAATTTAATTGATGAGAGTTATCCAGAATCACAGATATGAGATGGATAGGTATACAAATCTAACAAACAAACAAACAAACAATCTCAGGGAACAATACTTTCAGCTAGATTTTTGCTGACATGTACATTTTCCATCTTTGTAACAACCCTTCCGAGATGTCTGCATACGTATCTAATTTTAGGTACCAGAAATTGTGCACAAGTTATCATCTGTTTTATTCTGATTTTTGTTCTTTTTGTTCTTTTCTTTGAAATGGTGACTATTCAAGAATTGACCAAGGGAAACAAAATGGTTTCACAAGAGAGTATGGGAGATAACATTCTGTGGTCTTTCATTCTTCTGGTGGAATCAAGTCTCAGGTATGCCATTTACAAGGTTTTGGTTTCCTTTCCAACCAGAGTGAAACTGAAAAAAACCTTTCTGATAAAAGACTTTAGGAAAGTCTCTTGTTTCTTTATTTCAGGCTTCCATTGTCAGCATTCCAAATATCATCCCTGATCAAATCAGACTCCAAGGCAAAGCATTCCTCAAAGATCCAATTTATTAGGTGAGACATGTTGGCACAAACTGGGGAAAACCCAAATCTGAAAATTTACAGGTTTCCACCCCTTAGTTGAAAGTTCAAGATCCTGCCCTCACACTCACAAGTCCGCCACATAGTCCAATCTCTCTCTGCCATGCTGGCAGATTCGCCCACCTCGTTCCTGTCTGGTGTGAAGACAAAGGATGACCTTGGCTTACTAGAAAGAATGTAAATATGGCTACATGTCTCCAACTCCACACTATCCCCCCTATCATTTTCCCACAACAGAAAAATGCATCGTAGAATAGCTGAAAGTGTGGCAGGCCAAAATGCAGGCCTGACATCCATTTTCCTTCTTTAGTCTGAGTATTTCCCCTAATAGGGAGGCTTAGAGTCCATTTCTTAACCGTGTGCAGTTTGTGTGAGGCAGTGGTGAAAACAGCTGGTCTATGTGACAAAACCTTTTCAGTCTTGCTGTGATCTTCCTCTCTTATGTCGAATGTTATAATTGGAATCATAAGAAAAACATAAATGAAAATGATGGTAGATGATATATTGTACCTTTATTGTTGCTGCTTCCTGGAGTTTTATAACATGGCTATTGCAAATTCTCTATTTACCAAACAGTAGGTAGCCCTCTCATATTGAAAGTAATAATCCTGTGTACTTTAGTTTTACTAAAATATGGTTTCTCTCATAAAATTGACTGCTTGTATAGTATTAGTATGATTAAAAAAAAACTAAACAAGATGCTTAGGTTTTGTTGTTGTTGCTGCAGTATTTTGAGTTTATTCTTCTAGTTTTTTTAATGGAAAAATAATCCTGGTTAAGGTTACTGGTTATACAATTTATATCTTATAAGTGTGTGAAGTACTTACTGGAGGACAGATTGAAAAAAATGGTAGTTCATGCTTGAAATTACTTTGAGCCTGACATACACTGACTAGTAAGCAAAAAGCTGTAACCATAAGAAATAAATGACTTTGAATGAGACTCAATATATAATTAGCTCAAATTGTGGAGGATAGTGCTGGTAATTCTTAATTTACAACTGTAACTGAGCCTGGAATTATAGTAATAAGCAGTGGTGGGATTAAAATAATTTATCAATCTGTTCTCGGACCTAATAATTTCTTCTAACAACCAGTTCACCAAATTGCTCAGAAAGTTAACAACCGGTTCTCCCGAAGTGGTGTGAATTGGCTGAATCCCACCACTAATAATAAGTCATGCTGGTTGTTTAGCAGATCACCACAGGACCACAACCAGGTTTTAAGATCTATTTTATGGCAGTTGTTAAGCAAATGCTGTGGTCATCAAGTGAAACCATTGTCTGAAATGGGTGTCTTTGCTGAAAACTTGAAGTCAACACCTTTTTTTGGCAAAAAATTATAGGAGATGATCAGGCTGAACCTGAGGGAAGAGTCAAACATGTCATCAATCTCAAGTCCTTTCATGTTCATAAGAGATTGAAGTCCAGCCCAACTTGAATTCTGTTAACTCTTATCTACTGCCAATTTGCTTTGACCGTTAGTAGTTCAGATTCTTGTAGAGAGCATTAACATGCAATAAGCCTATATCCTTTTTAAGTGCCTGGACTCCTGATTTCCTTCACTTGACAAAAAGGTTGTAAATCACAGTCACATGATCTCAAGATGCTGTGATGGGTGCAAAATAATGTAACTATTCAATGTAAATAAAACAAATGTGGGCTGGTTACCAAGCACCCAAAATGTGATCACATGACTCTGGGGACAACTGTTGCAACTTTCAATCTGGGTCATAAATAGCTTTGGGGCAGTCCATTGTAACTTTGAACAGTCCCTAAGCTAACTATCTTAAGTCGAGGAATGCCTGTACCCCAGTCTTTCAATGGAAGAGCTGGAGATAAAAAAAAAAATCTTTAAGAAATGGTACAATTGGATTGGGGAAAAAACAGATTAAAAAAAATGTGTGTAGATAAATATGGACCTGGATATAATTGTAAAATAAAGTACAAATGATAATAATATGAATCTAAGGACTGTAAAAGGCGGTTGTTCTGCTTAGGAAAAAATTGTAATCATAGTTATATGTATTTGTTTGTATTTGTAAGTTTTTATGTAAGTTTTTTATATGTTGTAAAATATTAATAAACATTATTTAAAAAAAAATCTTTAAAACAAAAAAACCCTAACAGTATTTCAGATAAATCTGATCTGGATGGCAGAGGAGACAATTCCTCACTTAAATGATAATAATAATAATTCTGACTTACTCCATCAATCAGTTCAATTATTTCATTGCAGGATGGAAAACTCATTAGTGAAGTTATGGATTATAATCAAACGTTCTAGTTCAATGTACGAAGTGTGGTAGGTATTTTTTTTAAATTTGCCACTATAGAGCTAAAGACATGACTTGACCAAAGTTGCCCAACTGGATCCATAAGAGGAACGCATAGCAGAGCAAGTATTTTCACCTGGAAGAGATCCTTTTATACTAGCGATGCAATTCCAGTGCTGCTGTTTTTCTTTAAAGAGTGCTGTAGAGGTGCAAAGGTGATTGGTTGTCTTATCTCTATAATTACTAAGTAGGTCCATTGGACATTACATTTGAAGAGTCTTGAATTTCTGCCAAAACTGGATGTTATAATTCTTTAATGTCTGTAGTGCAGCTGGATAATGTTAGGTTTACACATGCCCAGAGTCTAATGCATTTATCTATTCCAAAATTGATTCTTATTTTTGCCATTACTCTTATTGGGCTGTGTTAAATAATAAACAGCCAGGTGCCAGCAATCTGAACAATGATGCCCCTGCTAAATCTTCCTGAAGGAAGGTGCACCTGCCAGCCATATTTTCAAGTAGACACAATAATTTATTCTAGTTAAATTGCTGCTGTATGGATCTAACTGGATGCATAAAGGAAAGGAAGTTCAACACCTCGCGGTAGTTGGAATCGAGCATTATAGGTATGTGGAAGCTCTGAACATAATCACAGCTGAGGTTCACAGTACATTAGAAGATTGTTAAGACTATCTATGTATGGCTTTAGAGATGAAAGTCAGTTCTCAGTAATAGGTTTTCTTGATCTGGACATTTGTATGTATTGTGTACGTCATGCAATTCCGCAGTTTTCTTAATTTTGAAGCAAACATGTATAGGCTTGATTTTATGTAAATGGGGGATGTAATCAGGGGTGGGTTCTACTTCCCTTCCCTACCGGTTCGGGGTCACTCGCACGTGCCCCCCATTGCTCCCAGGTTAAAATCGTCTGCGTATGCACAGGAGGCTTTGTGCATGTGCAGAATATTATTTTTGATTAAATTTCACTCCAGTGGATGGATTTCAGGCCGGAGGACCGGTTCGGGGTGGTGGTGTCCAGCCGCCATTGTTGCCAGTTCGGTGAGCGGCAGAAAATTCCCACTACTGGTTCTAGCGAACTGGTCCAAACTGGCAGGAACCCACCTCTGGATGTAATACAACTTTAGGTTTTGTCCTGAGGGATAAATAATATCACTATTATGCGTTTATATCTAGGATGACACCAGATGGCAGCAGAGAGATAGAGGTTTCCATAATTCTTTGCTGCCATCTAGTGATCACCTGTTGGTTTTTCCCCCTCCCCAGCCCAGGTCTATTAGTTCTCCTTTAGGGCAGGAGAAAGGTTAACTGTTAATATTTTTAGATTTGTTATCCTGCCTTTATTATTGTTTTCTTTACAAATAACTCAAGGGGTGAACATATCTAGTGCTCCTTCCTCTTCCTATTTACACTACTATAACAACAACAACTCTGTGCAGTGAGTTTGTTTGAGAAGGAGTGACTGGCCCAAAGTCACCCAGCTGGCTTTCATGTCTAATGCAGGTCTATAACTCACAAGTCTCCCACATCACTCCCACTGCTGTCTTTTTTAAAAAAAAGGTAGATTTGACTATATTATCTAGCCGTGTCCTTAGTTTCTGAGGTTATGGCAGGAAAGAGAGATCTAGTAAACAACCCAGCACCTGGGTTGGCGTGCATAAGCGCACCAATGTGCCTCCTGTCCCTGTCCTAATGTTCCCTTTTATTCGTATCCATTTCATGTACTCATAATCATGTTTATACTTATATCTGTTACCTTATGCATGCTTGACGAAATAAATACATAAATAAATAATAAATAAACAAGCTATCAGAACTAAGCTGGAGTTAGCAGCTACAGGAGATCTGAGGATATCGTTTAAAAGGTCATTGCTGAGTGGCGCATAGAAATACAATGGAAATGGCCACCACTCATTTCTCAGTAGAAAGTAGTTGTTTTTAATAGCACTTCCTGTCTCATAAGCCCCTCTGGATGCATGGGGTCAGTCTAGAACTTCAGAATATTTTGCTGCCTGCCACGGTGCCTTCCCCAACCCGAGTAGTGTCTTTAGCACTTGGTTGCGCTGAGTAGGGGATTCTGGAACTAAAGAGCATACAACTGGAGGGTAGGTACATGAATCAGGGAAGAATGATCTAAAGGAGATGTTCAAAATTATGGATGCAAAGTGATCTGTAAGGGCATAACTGCAGAGGACAGCATATCTCAGCTCACAGTGAAGTTAGCAGTGTGATCAGGCTGGGATAGCAACTCCCATAATTCTCAACCAGCATGCCAGAAACTGCAAATTCAAAGCTAGAGCAGATCTTAGAATATATTATATATTATGCTCTGCAAAGCATTTTAAAGAGGCATTTTGCAGCAACAAAATTGCAAAGGAAGCACCTCTGTTCAAGTTGTTAAAGCATCTGTATCTTTCGTAAGACTTGTGCAACTGTTTCAGAATCTATTCCTTTTTTTTTTGAATCAAGTTTTATTTCATTTTTCTTCCTCCATCTCCTCAAAACAAAGCTTACAACATCAGTTGTCA
>JANHFT010004056.1:37460-52548 GCA_032467955.1 Pseudoxenodon macrops
CTTTTGCATAGCCACGCCCACAAAATAAGCCACACCCACAGAACCGGTAGGGAAAATTTTTAGATTTCACCCCTGGGTGTTACGTGGCAGGTGCTCGTCTGTTTGAATTTTAAAACTCTAAAGCACTTTAGTTTCTTCATTTTCTATTTCTTTGTCTACTTTATGGTCCCACCAGTTTTTGCTTGGAGGTAAGTGGTATTTTTTGCAGATGTTTCTATGCACATTTTTGCTATTATTGTGGTTTGTTATACAGTCAGATGTCTACATTGGCCTTTTTATCTAACTATGAGTCCTTCCTAATGACTTGGGATAGGCAGATGTTCTTTGATAGTGTTAAGGGTATCATCGCAAGACATAATCTGTTCCAAGTAAAGCTGCCTTCTATAATTGACTAATGGTGTTTATTATTAGATCTGAAATACCAGGCCAAGAACAGATTGCCAAACAATATTTGTTCATTAAGCATCAATGTTAACTTGACTAATCTTCAGCCAATCAATTACATTACAAACGGCAAACCATTAGAAAATCACAGAAAAATGCACACATTAATTCTTCACCAGACAGTTAGATAGAACATTTTACAAATTGATATCAAAATGGGATGAAAAAAATATGAAGACTGCAAGAACAGAGCAACTAATTTGGTTCCTAGCATGGGAAGTTGATGAAATGGGTATCTAAACTAAGATCTTTCCCTGAGCTGTGATAAATAGAGGAAGTATTAGATGAGCCAGCTCAATTTCATTTCTTCTGATGGATTTATGATTTCCAATGTTGCTAACCTCTCAGCTCAGTATGGTCAATTATAGTGGTTTGTAAGGTCTGGCAATATTTGGATGATGATCATTAATTTGCTGCCTCTTGTTTTGCCTGAGATGTCTGAATTTGAGAAGTCAGGAATGCTACGTAAAAGATGTTGCTGTGGACTTGGATTTGAGATAAAATTAGTCAATGAGAGGACAGAGGTTCTTGTTGTGGTACAACTTTCTCCTTGCTTTAGTTTGAGTTTTCTTATTGACTTTTTAAGCAGTACTTTTGCCAACCAAAGAACCACAAAAAAATGAGCAAGAGGCATGTTTCTTAATCTTTGTGCTGATGAACATGGCAGTTTTATGCATGTCTGTTAGACATGTGCTTAATTTATTTCAGCAAGACTTAATTCCAGCTGGGTGCGCATATCTGATGCTCTCCAAAGGTGTCAGGATTACCACATATCCTTAATTACTGCTTGAATATTGGTAAACTCTATTAGGTAATCTTCAACAATTTAACTATTATTGCCTCTCCTCCTTGACTAATTTAAATAAGCCAGTCTCTCCCACATAAACCAGTTCTTACCATACCATTAAGGCTTTAATCCATAACTGGTCTTATTTTTTGCTAATTAGTGCCGATACTGGGATAATCAGTTGAATTATACCACATAGTCACCTAATCTCCCCTGGGATTTCTGACAGACATCAACAAACAGTTTAAATTGCAGAGCTGGCAAAGAGTTACAATACACAGAAAACTAAGTGGACCTTCTGTCTGTAAAATAAAAACTTCACTGTTTGGTAGGAGTGAATGGGATAGGAGAGAATGGGAGAAAGGTAACCTTCCAGCTTGTTGAAATTTAGATGCTATTAGGTGTACTGTAAACTATCTGTGCTGAAATCGTTTGCATAGACAATCAGGCTAAGAATTAGAGATACTTTGTTACAATGAAATGCTTAAAAAAAAAGCCTGTAAGAAAACACTATATAAATAAGAGAGGCAGGTTTACTGAATGTGAATAAATTTCTGTTCTTGGTTGAAAGTCCCTACTGCAGTAATATGGAAGGTTTATTACTGAAGTAAAGAAGTGAGTATTTCAAGTAGGTGTTTTTCACTGATAGTCTATTGGTAGTGTATCATGTCATAATTTCTTTAGAAATTAAGTGGTTATTCCTAAATATTACATTTTGCTGTATTCATTTTAAAAACTGAATCTTATTGTCATCAAGTCTGAGGGCAAAACTTTCAGTATACCTGATCAGGTTCACTAGTTTCCACTGATCGAATAAAGACACAAATTTTTGTGGACAAAATATTTGATGTGGAACAGGAAAATTGTGAGTTTAAAACCCTGATAATATTGAAGTATGGTAGATTGAATGACTTGAGTTTTGTTATTTTTGAGCTATCTGATCAGAATAATCTTGATCCTTCAGGATTATTATGAGAGTCAAGGTGGACAGACATTTCATTACTGGATTTGTGAACATTATTAATTAATCAAGCAATAGAACTACTTTACTTAGCTTAATTAAAAGTGCTTAATTAAAAGTGCATAGGCAGAAAACTCAAGTTTCTACCTTATGCTCTTTTGAAAAATGTGGTAGCATATCTGGACATATGACCTTTAGCGACACTGAAGAAAATAATTTGTTTAATTTTGCCCAAAGTCATATGAAATTGTTTATAGTACATGGGTACATATTCAAATTAAATTGGCAAGAAAAATGTCAAGAAGTAAATGCTGAGTTTTATGTAAGAAGAATAGCAAACATCTAATTATAATTCAGCAAAAGCAAACAGCACATCTAGAAATAAATATATTAATTTCAAATATGGTTTGATGTGGTGTACTCTCATCGCTCTCTTTTTTATTTTTAAAATATCGGGTATATTTTTTTTGCAAGAAATTACATATTGTCTGGGTGTTTAATGTTGATTTGTCTTGTAAACTTTGACATTAGCCTTGTAAAATTCAATTTTTCCTGTGCAGTAATATTAATGAAAGTTGAAATCTCTATTCACTTTCCTGGAAGTAAATTTCCTTGAGTAATTGTGGTGTGCAAAGACTTGCTCCATAAAATTTTAAGCCTGATCAGGTAAAGACATGTTGAAAGAAAAAGAAAGAAAGAAAGAAAGAAAGGAAGGAAGGAAGGAAGGAAGGAAGGAAGGAAGGAAGGAAGGAAGGAGAGGCAATAGGGGGAAGTTCATCAGAGAGAGAGAGACCCAACCTGGAAATAAGAGAAATTTCCTGACAATGAGAACAATCCATCAATAGAACGACTTCGACTCCACAAATTTCCTGCCTTGGGCAAGGGGTTGGACTAGAAGACCTCCAGGGTCCCTTCCAGCTCTAGGATTCTGTGAGACGGGTCAGCGAGCGTTCACCCCAGTTCCCAAGAAAGAGGGCCCCACTCCTCCCGGGTCTCAGAGGGATCGGGGCCCAGAGGATGCTCACCCGCAGAGCTTGCCGTTCCTTATCCCGCTGGTGTCGACGTTCGCCCTGCGCCTGCGTTTCTGCCAGTCGTTGCAGAGCTTCCTTTTTGTCCTGGGGGGAGAGCCAGAGGACGGCCTTCTCCCGGCTGGGCGGCCGAGGGGGGAGCAGGGGCTGGTGGGTGAAGGAAAGGGAGGCCAGGAGGAGGCAGGTGAGACCAAGAAGGACCGAATAACAATGGCAGCAGAAGAGGGAAGGGCAGCTCCTTTGAGTAACGTTTTTAGTACTGTAGCTACCGTGTTTCTCCCCGGGGGAAAAAAGAAGACATGTCCCTAAAATAAGGCCAAGTCTGGTTTTTGGGGTGGGCATAAAAATACGCCCAGCCCCGAAAATAAGCCCTAGTAAATGGGTAGAGTGGCCAGCACAGGAGGCAGCCCTCGCCTTCCCTGGTCACCTCATAGAGGTTCAGCCCCGGCGCTATGCCGTCCTATTTAGCCACGTTTTCTAAGCCGCACGCATGCGTGCAAGCCATGTGCGTGAGCAAAATGCATGCGTGGAAGGCTGCGCACATGTGCACGTGTGTGGAAGGCTGTGTGAGAAGCGAGCATGCGTGCACGCTCACATTTTTGGTGCACGTCGAACCGGTGATAAAAATATGTGAAACCCACCTTTGGACTTTACCCAGAATTCATCCATTTCGATATCTTTCCTCCCCCCCCCTAGCAAAACTACCTCCTGTCGTTTTATGTATGCCCTTGTTCTGAAGGCACCAAAACCATGTTCCAGATTTGGTCCCATGTAGCGAAAAGGGGCCTCTGAGGACCTGGAGAACCTCCATAGATGCTCACACACACACACACCCCGTTCAAAGTTGATTTGACACTTTGATTGATGTCAAACGTCTGAAATTGTTTCAATTCCCCCCTTGAAGCAACAGCCAAAACAACAGACAACTGATGGAGTTTCACAGAGCAGAACCCAGAAGACATTTTAAGTCTTCTGAGGTTCCCCCATCCAGCTCCTTCTAAAAGTTGGCCTACATCTCCTAGATCGAACATGGCAGCTTAACGTGGCTGAAAACTTTAGGTCAGAAAATGCTGACCTGGGCATCAATTAAAGGCTTTCTTAAAGGTACGGAAGGCCTACATCTGTATGTGACTTGGGTAGCAACACCATGTTGGTCTGTTGTCCCCAAAGACACGGTGGCGCCACTTCAGAAGACCCTTGAATGCCACCAATCACAATGTCTGGATTTTGGCAGGGGTCCCTGGTGGACATCTCAGCTTAAGGGCAGGTCAACAAATGTCTTCAGAGTCCCAACCTGGTCAATCTACAGAGAAGAAATACCTGCTTGTTAGACAGAGATGTTTCTGGTCAACCTATGGACAGAGAAGAATTTTGTAACCTTCTCATCTCCAGTTTACCACCATAGATCACCTTCATTCTTTAACATTAAAATTTAAAGCTGAAACAGAGTTATCTCCAACTCTGACCTGGTTTTGTGCACATTGCTTAAATGATAGATCTTCTTACCCAAGATGGTGAAGAAGGCTGGGCCACGTCGAAAGAGGTCTCTCTGGAAATGTCCACGTTGAGCGAGCTGGGCTCCCACATCATCTCGCTGGGCTTTCCAGGGCTGGAAGGAGAGAGCAAAGTCATAGCTGTGGTTTCTGTGGTCTTCTGCTCCCAGAGTCTCTCCAGTCTTCTGCTCTCATCTTCGGGCTCAAGATCTGGCAGGTTCAATAGGCTCTTCTCATGGGTTGAGCGATCCCTTGGTTGAGTTCCTTCAGCCAGAAGAATTCCTGCCTTTCTCCATTCCTGAAAAGCTTGGTCCTTCTCCATCCATTGAAGCTGAAGAGACTCCAGTTCCTTCCATGATTTTAGGTTCCTTCCTTCTTGGAGCTTCAACCTCTCATGCTTCTCCTGAAAATGTTGGTCTACTTGCTGGGTTCTTTCTTGCTTCTGATTCTGAGGTAAAAGAACGTTCCGGTTTTCCTGTTTTGTGGGAAATTCCTGGCTTTGGGAAGAAATGGCTTCAGCTTGGACCTTTAATGGTCCTTGGGAAGTAGGTCTACGTTTAGTGGCCACCTCTTTATCCAAGGAAGGTAGACCTTCTACTGTTTTTGGTCTCTCATGTTGGAACTCTTGAGTCCTTGATAATGACTGAGGTTCAAGGGATTTGGATTTCACCATTAAAGGTTCTTGTATATTTGAGGGATGGTCCGTCACCATTGGTTCTTTCTCTCCCACCTTTCCTTCAAGATTAGTGGGCTCCTGAAAATCCAAGATCTTTGCTTCCACGTTTTCCAAAGACTGAAGGAAAGGAGGATCTGTCATCGCAGGCACCATAATTGCTTTTTTTGGCAAGTCTTCTTGCTGTTGGACCATCTGTGGTGCCTCCTGCATGGGTGACCCCATGTTCCTCACTGACTCCCCTTTTAGTCCCGACATCTGGTCAGCTCCTTGGCTTTGTGGAGGTTGAAGAGGTTGCAACTGCATCTTAGAAGCTTCAGAGAAATCTCCTGATGGTGGTGGTGGCTGCGGAGATGTTGCTGAGCTCCGTTTCTGGTGCTCGAGAACTTGAGAACCTATATTTATTTGGGGTTCAGCTGGTATTTGCTGCTGTGTTTGACTGGAAACTTCAGCACCTTGAGGACAAATGGCCTTCCCATCCTTTACTTCCTGTGATGGTCTGAGGGTACTTAATTCATTATGCAACCTTCCTAGTTCCTGGAGAAATTTAATACCAAACTGTGGAATGTCACAAGGTGGAGCAACGTGGGGTATACTGTCCTGTGGAACTATGTGTTGTGTATCTTCTTCTTGTTCATGAGGAGGTTCCTGGTTTGCATGTGGAGATAACTTGGATTTTATGGACTCCATCTCTATTTTGTGAGCTTCCCTTGGGCAGTTGGGTTGTCCTGTAGATTCCCCAACGCTTTCAACATTGGCTATCTCCCGATGTTGAAGAACTTCAGGCTTACTTATGTCCTGGGTTATTTGTGGCTTTGGTCCCTCAAATCTCCTTAGCAACTGCCTCTCGACATGCAACCTGTGCCGTTCTCCAGATTCTTCTTCCCTTTGGACATCCTGGATCTGAGGATCAACTCTACTTGCTGGTTCCTCATATCCAAATGTCTTGGACGTCCTCAGCAGATGGCTGAGAAGTGGAGGACTTCCTACCTGGTGATTAAGATGTGGTGGCTTTCTTAGTCCTTGAGATTTGGGTTCTGCCTGCACACCCTGATAGGTACAAAGAGGCTCCTTCAAACTCTGGGAACTAACCGGAAGTTGAGGACCTTCCAATTCTCTGTATTCCTTGGAACAGAACATCTGGATATCCTCCAGTTTCTGGAAAGTCGTCATTTCTCTCTCATGCGTCAGTAGCACTTGGGACGTTTGAGCTCCCAGCTCCATGTGCTCCGTTTTCTGGTTGGCACAACGATTTTCTTCCTGTTGGCCCATCTGATCTTTTGAAATAAGGTCCTCAAGGGTTTTGGAGCAGACCAACGGAGTCCTGCATTTCCATTGTTCATCCTGGAGACTTCTTTGGGGTTGAGAACAATCCAACTCTCCCAGAAGTAACTTTAGACAGGGGGCTTGATGTTCTCTAAGGTCAAGAGACTTTGATTTTCCCAGGGGCCACCAGACTGATGGAGCTCCTTTCTCTGTAGACACTAAGGACAACTGAGTTATGGATTCCTCATGTTTCTCAAATTCAAGAGTTTCTGGTACTGCTGAGTGTTTTTCAGTTTGAAGAACATCTGGATGGTTTAAATCTCCGCATCCAAAATACTCTGGATTTCTTTGCAGGTTCTCCTGGATCTGCAGAAAAACACATTCCTGAGGAGCTCCTGGTGAATGAAGAACTTCGGTTCTTTCCTGCCTTTGGAGCTTCTGGACCTGATCATCCTCAGGATTTAAGGAAGCTGGCTTATTTTGGCCAAGTTCTTCCTGAGGTTGTGAGTCCTTCGGTTCCTTTTGTGTAGGACATCTACTTTCCTTCTCCTGCAAAGATGTATCCATCCCCCGCGAGGATGTTTGATCGTCAAGGATCTGAGGACGTTCCTTCACATTTTCTTGAGATCGGGAAATGTCTGATCTTCTCAACTCTTGAAGTAGGACAATGTTCGCTTTGGGCAGTTCCAAAGATTTTGATTTCCTGAACATATCTGCCAGAGGGTATAAGATATCTTGGACAAGGAAGGACTGAGGAGATCTTTGCAGGTTTCCTTGCATTTCAGGGTGACTATCTTCTACCCCAGGTTCACAGTCCTCTGCTTCATAGTGTCCCTGTAGGCAAAGCATCTTGGAGTCTGTGGTTCTTTGGAGTTTGGAGCTGTGGAGCTGAAGCATTTCTCTGAGTTCCGGGCTCTGCAAGGAACATGGGTCCATCTCAGGAAGTTCTGATGTTTGCGTCGATGAATTCTGGAGAACGGAAGGGCTTTTAGAAGCTGATTCATGAGACTGTAGTTGTTGTGGGGTGTCCTGGTGACCCTTTTCTTGAGATGAAATGATCTGCGGATCTATCTTTTTCTGGTGTTCCTTTGGAAGGTCTTCCTGAATCTTCAAGACTTCGGTTGTTTGAGTTTGAGAAGAACCTTCCTTCAGTGGTTCCTCAGTCTTCAAAATTTGAAGCTCCCCTAAGTCAAAAGACTTTGATTTCCCCAGTGGTTTTTCCAAGGGCAGGTCAACTTTGATCTTACTGTGCTCCTCAGAAGGGTCAAGAATTGGGAAGCCATCCTGTTTGACTCCCTTCAATGTCTCCCCATGTGCTGGTTCCTTCGGGTGAAGAACCTGGGATCCATTTAGAAGGCCACAATGTTCTGCATCTGTTTTCAACCTCTGGAGTTGCACAGATGAGGGTGAGGGATCTAGGGAGTCCACCTTCCCAAGAGTATCCAGAGTTTGATGGCCATGCGAATGAACTACTTTGTATGACTCGCACAGCTTGGACATCTCTTCCTGTACCAGACACTCCAAATCCTTGGGCTTCATGGGAATAAGCGTCTTTTGTGTCACCGAAGATCCTTCTCTACTCTGAACATCTCCTTCTGAAGATTCCTCAACTGAGGCAGGTTCTCTCTCCTTCAGCAGTGGGACCTCAAGGTCCTCAGGACTTCGAAATGATTTTGCTTTCTCCTGGTCCAGAAACTGAAATGATTCTGAGACTGAAAGCCCAGGACTAGTGGTCTCTACTTGAGGAACAATTTCATGAGGTTGGGAAGGCTCTGGACCTATACATCCCTGGGACTGAAGATGACCATCTGCTGTCCTGCTTCCTTCAACTTGGAAGGATTCCTTCTGTGGTTGAGGAACCTCTACTTTCTCAGCCAAAGACACCATTTGATTTCTTGGACGTTGTGCCTCTGACTCGCTGTGAGGTCCTTCTTGTCTCTGCATCTCTGGGACAGAAGAACTGAACTCCTGGGGTTGAGGAGAAACGTTATATGATATCCCATGATGAGCTAACTCCAAAACCCACCACAGAAGAGCCGGTGTCTCTGGACTACTGCGTTTTGCAAGCTGAAGACATTCTGCTTTTCTTTCTGGAGCTGGCTGAGATGTTAAGGCACCGACATTCTTTCCATGTGGTCTCACGTTTTCTAGTTTCTCCAGTTCTTCTAGAATTTTGTCACTCTGGGCTTGAGGAACTTCTAGATCTTTCAGCCCTTGAAGCTCCGGGATCTGAATGTCCTTTGACTCCTCCAGCAGACGATGCATTGAAATGGAATCCAGAGTCTGGGTAGAAACAGACTTCCCAACCTGGATTTGATTGACCACCTGCTCCCCTAGATCTGTTGGGTGATGCACCTGTGGAGCTCCATGCGTCTGGGTTCCTTGGGATTCTGGTTCCATCTGTAGCTTTTCTGATGGCGGGATCATCTCTAACTTGGAGGTCTCCTCTACGCGGGAAGCCTGGAGGTCGTCCTGCCGAGGGCTTGGTGAGGTGGCCTCTGAAGAGCTCATCCGGAAAGGCTTTGACTTGATTAGCTCAAATGATTTTGACTTTATTTTTAAGACTCTTCCCAACAAAGGAGAAGGCTCAAAGCTTCTGCTTTCCTCAGGATGAAAAAGTGTTTCCAGACACTTCGTTTTGCAAGGCACAGACTTCTGTTGATCTTCCAGTTCTGGAATGGCCATGTCTGGATCCTTTGTCTGTTCCACAACTTGTTGCTGCAGTGTTTCGGGAGATTCCGGCTTTTCTTGTGAAGTTATCCAGGTTTGAGATGATCCCATCTCTCTTATTTCTTGGCCCATTAAGACTTCTCCTTCACTCGGGGAAGGTGAGATGATCGTCCTGGACCCAGCTTCTTGAAATTGAGGAATTTCTGAATTATTTACTTTTGGGGGCCGTGACTCTTGAGGATACGTAGGTAGGATTCCTCCACTCTGAAAGGTCCCCATCTTGGACTTCTCAGGAGGAGACTCAACTTCCTTTAGGTCTTGAGAAGAAGTGACATCAAGACCTTCGCATGTTTGAAGGGTAGAAGAGTCTAGTTCCACGTCGTCTCTTCTCCACAATGGAGCCGTGGGTGAGTCCTTCAGCTCCTGAGCTTCTAAGTCACACGATGTCCTCAACTCAACAGACTTTGACTTCACTCCCATGACTCCCCACAGAAGAGGAGGAGAATCTAGACTTCTGTGTTCTTGGAGTTGCTGGACAAATACCTCTTTTTGCAACACATTCTCTTGAATCTGGACTTTCCCCAGAACTTCTTTTGTGGGGGGTTGGGTCCTGCTCAGATCTTCCTGTAGGAAGGATCTTGAATGCTCCAGCAATTCTAGCTCCCTCTCTGAAATATCTTCTCTCTCAAACTTTTGAAGTCTGCTCCGTCGAGCTTCTTGGGATGAAGGATTCTCCACCTCCCCTGTTTCTCCTGGACGTTCCTCTCCAAGGTTTACTGGTCCTACTGTTATTTCCAGAAGAACCTCTGGTGTTGTCTCTCTCTGATGCTGAAGCTCCTGAAGATCAGTTTGTATGCATTTCTCTGCTAGGACAACCTTTTCTGTTTGGGTCTGGGGCATCACTTCCCGTTGCTTCAAATCCTGGAGATAAAGGACGTTGAACTTCTGGAGTTTCTGGTGTTCCATTTCCACCAGCGAGCCTTCTTCTCGTTGAACCATCAACGGTCCCTTTATTTCCTGGGGAAGTTGAAGGATGGGCAGTTCTTTCTTAGTCATTCTCTGGATTGCACCTTGTCCTAGCTGTGGGCCTAGAAGAAGACACGGTTTCAGTTGTTCAAACGACTTCGCTTTCTGCCACAAGATGTTCCACAGAAGAGGTGGACTTTCCAAACTTCTGAAATCCTGGGACAGAGGAAATTCTTCTTGCCTTTCTGAATCCAACTTCTGGGGCTGACATGCCAGGGATTCTCTCAAGGTAAGAATTGGCCATTCCAGGTGAGCTATCTGGGACGGGAGAATTTCTCCACCAATTCCTTCCAGCTCTTCAGATTGACTCACATCTTGCAACCTTGATCTCGCGTCCAACTTTAGAGACTCTGCTTTCCTTGCCAAACTGGTTTGGAACTCTGATTCCTTTTCAGCACGTGGTTGAAAGCCTTGTGATCTGCTCAGATCTGTTGGAAGCTTCTGAGAAGTTAGAGGATCCATCTCCATCTGATGTTGTGCTCGAGGGGAGGATGACCGTATCTCCTTCGATGGAGCTTCTTGCTTCTGAAAACCCAACTTCTCTTTCAGCATAGGTGCCTTGGACATTTTGGGCAACGGTCCTGGTATCTCAACAACTTCTTCTTTGCATGTTGGAATGTCTGGGTGCTGGAGAACCTCTACCGAATCAGGTAACTTCAAAACTTCTCTTTCTGAAATGTTCTGGCTTTTCACCTTTTCCCATTCCTGATGTTGAGGGTCTTGAGGGTATCTACTTTCTAGTGGAACCTCTGAAGAACCGCCGGATTCATTGGCCCTTGTCCGCAATGGCTCTTGAGGTTCAGGTGAGTTTGATTTCTTCAGAGGAGGCCCTTGACAACGAGAGAATTCTAGGACCTTCTCTTCCTGATGACGAACATCTTCTGAAGGTCTCTTCATTTCTGCGATATGAAGAATTGGTGAACCTTCCTGGAGATTGCTGACCAGGTCAAGTTCCTCCCAGTCCTGGGGCTGAGGCATTTCTGTGCCTTGGGTGTGGAATGTTTTTTCATTCCCTCCATCTTGTGAGTCCACCTCATTCTGAGGTTCTTCCTTCCCTTGAAGAGAAAGGGGAGGTTCTGGGGTTATCATCTCCGTATCTGTTTGAAGAACTTCTGTTTCACTCTGTAGATCAGTCTGGAGGCTACTTGGACTTTGTCGGGAACGTACATTTTCCATCTGTGTTTTTGGGGAAGGACCTCTCTGCAGATTCTCTGATAATAGTTGAAGAGAAGTTTCTGGGTCTCTTGATCCTTGGAACGTCAGACTCCATGGTGTTACAACTTCTAAGCACCCCAAAGACTTTGACCTCTGTAGTGTCTCTCTCTGAGGATGCAAGTTATTTACATTCGGTCCATGGAATGGACCTTCTTGAGAACTTCCTTCCTGAGTATTACACTCCTTTTTCTCAGGAAGAATCTGGTCCATATCAGGAGTTACTAAAGCCTGGGAGATCTCTAGATCTTTCACTCCTTGGTGTCCACAAGGTTGAGAAATCTCTTCCATCCTCTGTAAAGTTCCTGCACATTCAAGAATCTCCTGTTGCTTAGATGTGGTCTGAAGACCATCAATTTCTCCTTTACGGGTAGCTTCAGATTCCTTCTCATCAGAGAGCTCTGGAATATTTTGAAGTTCCTGAGATACCTCCTTTGGGAGACTGAGAACTTCTGGATCTCTCTGGTGTTCATTTTGCTTCTGGGAGAACCCGAGATGTCCAGGACCAACCAGCTTCTGATGACCTTCTCCCTTCCTAGATGGGGTTTCCAGATGTTTCTTTTCCTGGGAGCCATCAGACTGCAAATCCTTCACATCTTGAACATTTGGATCTTCTTGGAACCTCTTAAGAACTTGATGTGATGTTGATGGTCCCTGAAGCTGATGTGACTTCTGCTTTGGTGGCTTTTCGCCCTGAACTACATTAGCATCCATCTGTACAGTGTCTTGGAGCCTGAGGTCTTCTCCTCTGACCTTGGTCCTTTGCTGAAGACCAGGTTCTTCTAACGCGCTCTGTGGAGAGTGTCCTGGACCTTCCCGTTGTGACTCCAGGTTTTCCTGGAGTGGAAAATTTTCCAAAGTGGTCCAGAAATGCTTCTGGACTCCACTCTTGTTCACTTCTCGTGAGGTCTCTGAGAACTTTCTCTGCTGCATGGATTTCATTGAGAAGGTCCTGGTGTCTGGTGGCTCCATCGGAGGAGAAAAGGCCATCACCAAAGGGTCCTGGGAAAGAAACACACGGATTCTATCAATGTACTAATTTATTTATTTTTGGACGTTCTTATTGTTTTTATTATGCTTTCACCAAGAGTTTGAATTGTTTTACAATGTTAGAATTGCAGGCTGCCCAGAGTCACTTGGTTGAGTTGGGCAGCTATAGAAATTGAATATATATAAATACATCCCAACGTTTGATCTTTTCTGTTTCTATGGGACAGTGATGATGTTCCCTAGCTGGGTCATGAGACGTCTGCAAGAAAACAACACAGTTCAAAGAGCAGCAAGGACTCTATAGAATTCCTCCTCTCTTTCTGTACTCCACAAACCCTAAACCTTACTCCTTTAAGTACTGATGATGTTACCTAGTTGGGTCATGAAACATCTGCAAGAAAACCACCAGGCTCAGAGAGCACCAAGGACCCCACAGTCCTCCTCCTCCTCTTCACAAATGTCTGCAATAAAACCACCAAGCTCAGAGAGCACCAAGGACCCCACAGTTCTCTTCCTCCTTCCCTCCCTCTCCCCCTTCTCTCTGAGTTTGGTTGTTTTCTTGCAGACGTTTCACTACCCAACTAGGTAGTATCATCAGTGTTAGAAGGGGTTTGGGTGTGCAGAGAGGAGGAGGAGGATTGTAGGGTCATTGGTGCTCTCTCTACTACTACTACAACTGGCTCCATTTGTACTCATTGCAGTAATCCAGGTGTTTGAGAGTGTGTCCATGCCATTTTCTCTCCCTCCTCCTCCTCCTCTTCCTCCCCCCCCCACAAACTCCACTCCTTTTTAACATCTAGTTGGGTCCCAAAAGTTCTGCAAGAAAGCAACCAAGGTTAGAACATACCGAGGAGCCACAGGGCCATTTTTAACCATGGCTTAAGTATGGTGTATGCCGTCAGAATGCACGATTTCTTTGCTTGAGGCTTCCTGGCCTATTTCAGATCTGCAACCCCTGCCTTAACCTCCATCCAACCTAGAAGCATTGGTTGCGAGAGGGAAAGGATCTGAAAACGGAGGGGAAAGAGGCCAGGATTACCTTTGCCAGGCTTGTTTCTGGCTTGTTGAATAAATCATGGCTCCTACCAATGCGGATTAGTATGAACACAACGGTTGGCTTGTCACTCAAGGGATGAATTGCTGGAGGGCAGAGGAAGGGAAGGACTTTTTGTGTGGTGGAGTTGAACATTTCCTGCTGGTCTTCCTTTGTTCTGTTCTATGTGTAACTCTATAAATTATGTAAAAACTGGGCTATTCTATGCACCAAGGTTTCATTTTTTACTTTATTTTATTATTTATATTTTTTGCAGGGCTGATAACGCCGCGGTGGTTCAGAATCAGCTCTGGGCATCATATACGTTTTCCCCCTTTGTAAGGTTAGGATAAAAGCATACAAGCCTAAAGTACACATGCCTTGTTTAATTTTTGTTTTAATGCTGATTTCTCCCCCTTGTAGTGTCTTAAAATAACAGAGGAATAGCAAGTAACAAAAATAATATAGAGTGGAGAAGGGACCTCGGAGGTCTTCTAGTCCAACCCCCTGCTCAAGGAGGAGACCCTCTACCATTCCTGGCCAATGGCTGTCCAGTCTCTTCTGGAAAACCTCCAGTGATGGAGCATTCACAACCTCTGTGGGAGTGTGGCACAAACAGGCAATCTTTGATTGATAAGACATTATTTCCATTATGTCAAGGCTGAAAAAGAGAGGGTCCGTTTTAATGCTCTTAATTTAATCCTCTTTTCATCCTCTTCCCCACTCTCGGATCAAAGTACTGTACACTAGTCCTCGACTTACAACAGTTCATTTAGTGACCGTTCGAACTTACCAACGGCACTGAAAAAAATTGACCGAGGACCGTTTTTCAAGGGGGGGGGAAAACCCGTGGTCACGTGATCAAAATTCAGACGCTTGGCAACTGACTCATACATATGACGGTTGCAGTGTCCTGGGGTGTGTGTGTGTCCATGGGAACCCCTTCTGACCCGCAAAGTCCATGGGAGGAAGCCAGGTTTCCCTTAACAACCGTGGCAAGCAATGTCGTAGAATGGGACCAAACTCCCTGAACGCCTGTCCTGCTTAGCGACAGAAAGTTTGGCCTCAATGGTGGCTGTAAGTCGAGGACTGCCTCTTTCTTGTTTCCTTGAGCCAAACAGCTGCGATTTCATTGCACTGATGTCATACATCAACAATAAAGGATAGGACTTGGAGATCGCACACCTTCTAACCACAACCCAATGGGATGGTTTGAAGGTGCTTTGATACCTGTCTTGGCCAGAACTGGTATCCTCTTCCTCTTGACCTTGTCCAAATTTGTTTAGGGACCATGTCCAAACCATTAGGGGTTCACCAGTGGTGAAATCCAATTTTTTTTACTACCAGGTCTGTGGGCATGGCTTGGTGGGCCTGGTATGGCATGGCGGGCGTGGCAGGGGAAGGGTACTGCAAAATCCCCATTCCCAGCCACTCTGGGGCCAGCCAGAGGTGGTATTTGCTGGTTCTCCGAACTACTCAAAATTTCTGCTACCGGTTCTCCAGAA
>JANHFT010004058.1:14289-26779 GCA_032467955.1 Pseudoxenodon macrops
TTTTGCATAGCCACGCCCACAAAATAAGCCACACCCACAGAACCGGTAGGGAAAATTTTTAGATTTCACCCCTGGTGTTATCCCATTTCAAAGTGCCAAAGGATCCCCCTCCTCCTGCCCCTAGCAAAGTTGTGCCTGTTAAATAATGTTTAAAAAATAATAATCAAAACATTTTGTAACACCACAGGTCAATGACCAAATAGTCAAACAGTAATTCCCCAACACCACTTTCTGAGCATATTTGATAGGAAAAAAACAGGACCTGTCACAACAGGGCCGCCAAGGCTAGACTTGCAGGACAGCCTACATACTATGGTTTATGGTTAGAGTAGCCCTCAACAAGATAGGTGGCAAACAAATTTAACAAATAAACAAATAAATATGAAAGGTCATTGATGAGAGATCCAAAAGAGCTAGCAGGGCTGTACCCCTGTTACCTAGTTTCCAGTGTAGATTGTTTACCAAACCATCAAGAAAATCCTATCCTCAACAGAACCACCATTGAAATGGTTCCATCAAAAACATTGTACTCTAATGCACCACAGGCTATAATGTTACAATTTTCTCATCACTTTGTTGAAGAATGGAATATTTGAGATTGCCCTATAGTTAGAAAAAATGTTTGAGTAAAGAGAAAGTTTTGTCAGTAAAGATTTTAAAATACAAAGACACATCTCACTTTCAAGGAATGGTTAATCGCTTCCCTTAATTATCAACAATGCCAAGAATTCAGGCTCTGTTCAAAGCTAACTCTGTCCAAAGTAACCAAAGCTCCAGACTTTTAAAATATGCATCTCATACACTTAAGAGTAGGACCTCAATTGCCATTTTGACCTAAGTGGCATACAGCTCTTGCAGACATCCCTGAGTCAGTCCTAATCTGTCCAGTTTAATAAAATAGGAAAGGCAAGCATTGAACAAGCTAGGAATCATGCACCGTGTCAAAATCCCCAAAATCTAAAAGTGAGCAATAGCCACATGACTCTAACAAGCGATTGCTGAGGTTACCTAAAATCTGGAACTCCAAAGAAAGCAAAACTGATGCAGGTTATCTGCAAAAAAACCAACAAAATGTTTATCACATTGCACCAATTGTTCTGGCTCCCTTCCTGCAATTTATGAATGGACATGATGTACAGAATAAATAAGAATAATTGACCTGACTTATACAGATAAAATGGAGTAACCCCTCCTTGCTGCACCATCATAGAGAAGGATTTTGCATGAGCTTATTCGATTTTGGCTCTGATTTATCATGAAAGTTCCTCCATTTGTGCTCCAATCGTTTATCTGGATGTTTTGTTGGTCTCAGTTCCTTGGTAAACCAAGGAGCCAGGTGACTTGTGCCAGAGGGAAGAAGTGCCTACTAAGAACATGCTCTGTCTGCATTCCACAGGCCAGCCATGGGTTTCAATAGTTTCCTGACATATGAAGTGGGAAATTCCCCAAGTGCTTTCAGCCATTCCATCAGCACCCTGACTGGATCATTTTAACAAGTCTTCAACTCCTGGAAATACCATAGCAACTGCTAATGTAAAAATTACCAGGAAGTGATTTGTTCATGACAACGTGAGTTGTGGAAAACTTAAGATCACCATCATCTCACCAAAAAGTCCAGCATTTGCCCTGCTGCTTGAATAGGGGCGCATACTGATTGGAACATGCCGATAGCTATCATGGCAGCCATAGGTCTGAGCTAATGGGCAGCCTCACCAGGAACATCGAACTCTCTGAATATTAGGTTAATTCACTCAGAATTAAATCCTCAGTAAAGTACATTTCTCTAGGAGTGTGTTTAAAAAGCGGGATCTTTAATTTGGAGGATTCGCCTTTGCAGTCTAAAAGAAACCCACAACAACAACCTTATGAGGTAAGTTGGGCTAAGAGAGAGTGACTGGCCCAAAACCACCCAGCTGGGTTTCATGCCTAAAATGGAACAAGAACTCACGATCTCCCACTTTCCAGCCTGGTACCTTAATCACTAGACCTACCTGGATCTCTCCCACAATTTCCTTAACACATTCCATAAAGCCAGCAATTAAAACACCGTTGTGGGAGTAAGGAACAATCATAAATATGCTTCATCTGGCTAGAAATAGCTAGTGAATTCTTTGGGATTATGTTACTTTCATAGCAATAACTATGAGAGAAATGTAATTACAGTGGAAGTTTGTATTTTATGGCTAGCTTAGTTTCTTCACGGTCTAATTTACTGATCGTGCACTGCCACCTAATGGAATAGTAGAATCCTTCTTGTAATGACAAAAAGTTTACTATTAGGTAGAGATAAAACTTTTTTTAAACTTTTTTTTACATAACACATGCATGTGTACATACACATACCTAGGTTATTCTTGCAAGTTCAGCTGAGTTGGTGCAAATTTCAGCTGATTGATACAGTTTTAGAATCAAAATACAGTCTCAAGGAAATATTTGCCTACACAAGACCAAATATTATTGTTTAATAATATTGATTTCAATAGGAGAAGTTCCAATGAAATGAAAAGCACAGGGATTTTCCCAGTTTATAAACAATGCAAATATTTATTAACTATTTAAGATATTCAGTCACTTTTCTGTAATTTCCTCCTGACTGTAGTTTTACTTGGATGCGTTGAAGTGATGTGTCATATCAGTGTTTTAGTTAAGCTTGGTCCAGATTTGCTATTAGTTACTCTTTAGGCTGTTTCCAGAGAACATCCTTGTCTTCTGTCCTAGAACTGGAGAAAGTCCCTGTTAACACCTATGGGTTTGTCCTGTTTAGTCTGCCCTAGCATCCTTTCTGTTGGTCTCCTGCATGCTTGACTAACAGAATACAGCTGGTACAACTTTTGCTCCATGGAGTCTGGCTGATACCAGACAGGGGGAATGTGTATGGTAACTTGGTTTGTTTATGGTGGTTGCCATTCAGACTTTATTTACTTAAAATGGCTCTTCTTGACCTATAAAATCCTCTAGAATCTAGTTCATGCTAGTTTTTGCTAACAGTATCCAGTAGAACTGCTTAGTTTGAGTTTTAAATAGAGTTTACTGAATCATGTACACAAGAATCATGTACCTTTATTTGATTAATAATGACTTTAAAGCTATACTTATGAACTTTACATTTATATTTCATTTTAAATGAAAGCACATAAAGCTATCAAAAACTATAAGTAATTTCCAAAGGAAGCTCATACCAGTATCCAAGATCTTTAAAAACGTTTGCTTATGTTGAATATTTTCTTATAAAATGTCAAAAAATGTTAATATATTCTTTGTACAGGATCTGGTTTAGACTGCTTTGGCTGGTATTGTAGATGGATGAAGCTTCTGGAACTGATATTAAATTGGTTTGTGTAATGCAGTGATGGCTAACCTTTTTCTTCTTGCGTGCCAAAAGTGGCAGCGTACACGTGCTGGCGCGTGTATGCATGCCAACACACAACCACCACCCCACGCACACTGCACTGCGCATGCCCCCTCCCATTGGGCCGTTTTTCACCATCTGGAGGCTTCAGGGAAGCCTCCTGAAGGCGAAAAACGACCCTATGGGCAAACCAGAAGTTTGGGAATGGACTTCCGGTTTGCTTGTCGGGCTGTTTTTTACCCTCTGGAGGCTTCAGGGAAGCATCCAGAACCCACTGGAGGGTAAAAAATGGCCCAACAAGCAAAACGGAAGTGACTTCGATTTTCCTTTTGGGCTGTTTTTCACCCTCTGTGGCCTTTAGAAGGCCTCCGGAGCCTTCAAGGAAGTGTCCTGAAGCCTCAGGAGGACCAAAAACGGCCCTACCGGCAAACCAGAAGACAAACACGGCCGGAAATCAAGGCCAAAAGTCAGCTGGCCAGCGTGTGCAAGTATGCTGGAGCTGACAGGGCAGTGCCTCGCGTGCCCTCAGAAATGGCTCCGCGTGCCACCTGTGGCACACGTGCCATAGGTTCACTGATCTAGTGCTATCCAACATAGGCTCAACCTGGATTATGTCTGAACTTGTTCACTTTTAAAGGCACTGGCTAGAAACTGAGACAACAGAGTTCATGTCCTAACTTTAGGCTCAAAACCAGCTGGGTGACTTTGACCAGTTTATCTCTCTCAGGCCTAGAAAGCAGGTAATGATAAATCACTCCAAAATCTTGCCAAGAAAACTCCAAGCACTTTTTCCAGATAGTTGCCAAGAATCAGTACTGAAAATTTAGTGTGAAGAAAATGAAATAGAATGTACACATCTGGACTGAACTTTTAAAAATGAGGGCAGTTCTTAAGGTTTACAAGAATTATGTGATTTAACACTTTAAGGAATAACAGGATCATTAATTTTAAACTAGGAAATAGGTAGCCACTATAATTAATGAGTGAAACATTCCAACCCTCAAATGTCATGGTTCTGATTTATATTCCTTTTCCCCCCCAAGAAATGTCCCTTTATTACGAATTAGACAACCTGTGCCCCATTGGATCATTTCAGAAATATTTCCTCACCTAAACAGAGAAACAGAATAACCAAAGTTAGGCACACAAAAAAAAAAGCAATGGGAGCAGGAGAGACTTTTGACTTCCTGCTGATTTCCCCACGGAGTTTCCTTGTGGGAATCTGGCAGGGAGCAGAAAACTTCCTTTTCCTTTTCACAGGTAAGTGGTTGCTGCTGGGTGGGGGAGGGAAAGAGAGAGATGGCTGGGAAACTGTAATGGAATGTTGAAAATGAAGCAAGACATCAATTTCCCAAATTTTGTTCTCTCAGGAATCATGGGTCATGAATTTTGAATGCATTCTGTAAGTAAGCCCATTTGAGGTAACCTCTGATGTCACAACTCCTGTGATAACCATTTCACTCAGTTAAAGATCATGACAACAAGATTTATGGTAGTATATAGATGAAGTAGTAGTAGTCACATTATAGAGCAGGATGTGTCTAAGGACATGTATGACGACCCAAGCTACTCTTTTTTTTCTTCAAGAAACAGATTACAACATGTAACTTGCTAAAACTACTAGTAGTTGTTACTTGAATATACAGGGGGAGTGAAGGGTCCAGGACCAGAGGATGTGGTGCCACAGTGGTTTAACGATGCTGGAACTGACAACCAGAAATGGTCTATACTTTGGTGGTTTGAGCCTGGTTCCACTACACAGAATGAGCTCCCGTTGCTTGTTCCCTGGCTCCTGCACATCCAGCATTTTGAAAGCATATTGCGAGTAGATAAATGGGTACCATTTGGTGAGAAAAATCTAGGTGTGCAAAAGAGGGCCAGCACTGGACCTGGCTGATGCAAGGCAATGTGACTTGAGGCGAGAGCAAACCCGACAGAGGAGCCCAGAAGAGCCAGCAACCCATTTCCACGAATTAGCTGGTGTAAAGCTAGTTTTCCCCTCTTGATGCACCAAGGATAGGTGTGCAAAAGAATGGATTAGCAATCTATGCTGCCAGGACTGCATTCTGTCTAGCATTTGTAGATTTCCTTGTCATTGTATGCTGTACGCTAAATAAAAATAAGGATCTAGGACCATCCACAAATCTTACTCCTTCCAAGTAGATCTTATTCTAGCGAAATACACATCTGATTAATATCACCAATTATATAAGCCAATGTTGAATTTGTCCCATTGCTTGGATAACCTAGGCAATATGATTATGGAAGGTGTCATGCATAAAGGTTTCTTAACAATTTAATATTTATTAAGCTAAGAATGTCATATATGACATAATCCTTAAAACAAATTGCTTATATATCCCAATATCACCTGAAATATAATATTTTCATTTTTATTATATTTTAGAATGTTTTAAGTGAAGAACTTGTATAATGATAGTTGCAAGTTATATTCAGCTAGTTAATTTGTGAAAATCATTACTTGATGGCAACAAAACTTACAGTAGATGTTTCCGTGGATAAACTATGAAAAAGCAAAATTGTCACAAATATAATTAATTCTGCTGCAGTGTTTTTTCATTGAAGGCAGTTCAGACAACCTGATATAAAATGTTGAGAAATCATGTGATGCTAAATTTAGTGATTTGTATGAATATGTATGAATATGTGAGCAAGCTCTTTACAAAGTATTTTATGTGGCAATTTACCAAAATTGTAAATATGACTGACTTTTCACATATTTTCAGTGGAGCCAGCAACACACACACACACACACAAACTCACAAAATTTAGGATTGCATTTTTCTTGCCATGACATTTTTATTTTGCTTTCCTGATAAATTGGATAAAGAATGGCATTAATCAACATAGTTTCCTTTTGGTTACCATTTGATGCTTGTCACCCAGTATTTCATTTCTTCTTACCACCCTAGTCTTGCTGTTCTCCTCGTATAGTGCTTGAGTCAGTAAGTAGGTTTGGCAATGAGATTTAACGAAAACATAAGACACTGCTGAGTAGAGTTTATCACCTTATATTGCCATCCTAGCTATATGGAGGCTGAACTTTTGATTATAAAGCTAGTTACTAGATTGTACTTCTGGTTATACTGTGGAATTTCTTTTTTATAGTTTTGATTATCTTCAAGATGATACTTTTTTGGTCATTAATAATTTCCAAATGCACAGATCTGGTACACTATGACATAGAATTCAATGTCTTTTAAGACTCTGAGGTTTCATTTTTAAAAATGTATGTCCTTGGAACAGTATACAAGATCACAATACTGGGCTAAGTCATTTTCCTTACTTACACTTTCCTCCTTACGTACAATTAAAGATTTTTTAAAATATAATTTTAAGATACATCTTTCTTGTTTAACTTAAATTATCCCATTAAGTTAAATTTATTTCATATTCTACAGCTCACATTGAAGATACAGTACTATATGGCACAGATTCAATCTTTTTAGCAGTATAGTTTGCATATCTAAAAGGTTTACTTTTAATGCCTTTGAGAAGGATTTGGTTTCATGTTTTGTATTTTATCCCAGTTTTGTAAAACTTTTAAACCAAATATTGCTTTAAAGTATTTTGGAATAATTTTTTAACTGTTGGAGGCGGCATTAGGTAGAATGCTTAGCATATATATCTTGTTGGTGAAAAAGAAAATAAGCTTTGCATATTTCCTAAACAGTTATTTATCACACTTCTCTGTTCTATAATAGTTTTATCAGTAATGTTCTTCATATTTGTGCTGAGTGAAATGGTGGAATAAAAATGAATATTATCCATCCTCATATCGCTGGTATGTTTCATGCTTCTCTATCAACAGAAGCATTGATCTTGTTCAGGGGTGAAATGCTACTGGTTCGGGCTCGTTCATGGAACCGGTAGTAAAAAAATGCTTTTAAGAAGTAAAAAAAAAAGGTTCTGACGATTAGCTGTGACAATCAGCTGTGACACGTGATCATCAGAACCTTGTTTTAAAAACGTTTTAAAAACGTTTTTACTACCTATCCTCCTGAACTGGTAGTAAAAAAATGCTTTAAAAGTTTTTTTTAAGTTGGTCACACCCACCCAAACCACGGCCACATAACCGGTAGGGAAAATTTTGAATTTCACCACTGATCTTGTTCCAATACCTAGAAGCATGTAAATATTATCTGTAACCTGAAGAACCACATGAGAAAGGTACATCCTAAATATTAAGCAAACATGTGTAGAATTGTCACTTAATGGAGGAGGATTACTTTATTTCTTATGTTATTCTATTTTACATCTCTTCTTGCTGGAAATTGTGGGTTAAATACAATGTGCCACATACCATACTCATTCCACTTGAGGTCAATTATTTTGCCCATTAAAATGAGCTGTCATGAAACGAGTTGCGCATCTTCCATGCTTTTTCTTCCATAGGCTTATTTCTTAGAGTAAAAATAGTCCTCGAATTACGACCTCAATTGAGCCCAAAATATCTGTCACAAAACAAGTTGTTAAGTGGGTTCTGCTCCATTTTACGACCTTCCTTGTCACAGTTGTTAAGTACTGTAAATCACTGCAATTTTCAAGTTCATATAACATGGTTGTTAAGTGAATCTGTCTTCCCCATTGACTTTGCTTGTCAGAAGGTTGGCAAAGGTGGTCTCAGGACCCTGGGACACTGCTACTTTCATAAGTATGGGTCAGTTGCCAAGCATCTGAATTTTGATCATGTGTCCATGGGGATGCTGCAACAATGATAAGTCTGAAAAACGGTCATAAGACACTTTTTTTCACTGCCATTGTAATGTTGAATGGTCACTAAACAAACTGCTGTAAATCAAGAATTACCTGTAACTCAAATATTACTTCCAGCTATGTAATATTTCTTCTTATCTTTCTCGTAAAGAGCTTCTGTGCTATATTCATTGGCATTTGTGATATTAACTTCAGTATTATCTGGGGTGTTGCTTACAAGTTTAGTTCACCTGATGAGTAAAACAGTAACAAAGTTACATGTACTGTAATTTGATGTGGGAATGGCCTTGGGAGACAAGAGGAAGAGTGTCAGACTGAATAATCATTATCTAAAAGATATCTCAGGGGAGGAGAAGATGGGGAGCATTTCAGAAGGGACTCTCCCTAGGACAGAAGAAATACTTTCATCTTATAAGATTCTGTTAATATAGCCATACAATAAATATACAAGAGAGTTAGTACACATAGTTGTGCTTCTGGCCTGGACTACCTCAAAAGAATAACATTTGTTAGGATTCTTCCCTTGCCTCCTGTTAGTATAGATTCTGGATTTAGTATCTCACAGTTTTAATTCAGTAAGGTTTTCCTTGACCAATTTTCTCCCTAAAACGCCTATGCTTTATTCCCAGTTTGAAGGAATATGCAGTAGATCAGAAATGCATGTATTGCATCTTAGGTCTATATTCCAAAACAATGACAAGCAAATGTAATTGACTGAATTATCAATGTAGATATTTGAAAGTCAGTGGGAAATAGTTGTTCTAAAACAAGTTCTCCCTTCCATTTAAATGCAAAGCCTATGAAGGGCAGGTGATTAGAATACCTTCCATTCCTCAACAATACTTTAAGGAACATACCCTGTTTCCCTGAAAATAAGACCTCCCCGGATAAAAAGCCCAATTAGGCTTTTGAGCGCATGCGCTAAAATAAGCCATCCCCCAAAAATAAGCCCTCCCCAAAACACAGCAGCAGCCATGAGGTAATCATGCTCGCTGCCTCCAGCACCTCAAAAATAATAAGACCTCCCCAAAAATAAGGCCAAGCACTTATTCCAGGGGTCAAAAGAAAATAAGACCCTGTCTTATTTTCGGGGAAACACGGGTATTGCCTTAGCAATGCTTCTTATTGCTATGTGCTTAAAATATTCTCCCAATCTCCTAATTTGTTATTTTCATTTCACTGTCATTTTAGGGATAGAGTCAAGGTAAAAATGGTCTGAAGTTAAGCTTAAGAAAAAACAATGACTACCAACCTGCCTTCCATTGAGCACCTGTATACTGCACGGGTCAAAAAGAGGACTGTGAAAATATTTACAGACCCCTCACATCCTGGATATAAATTGTTTCAACTCCTACCCTCAAAATGACGCTATAGAGCACCGCACAACAGAACAACTAGACAGAAGAACAGTTTTTTCCCAAACGCCATTACTCTGCTAAACAAATAATTCCCTCAATACTGTGAAACTATTCACTAACTCTGCATTACTATTATATTAATCTCATTGTTCCTATCACCCATCTCCTCCCACTTATGACTCTATGACTGTAACTTTGTTGCTTGTATCCTTATGATTTATATTGATATTGATATTTTATATTTATATTAAAATTATATTTTAAATTTACATTATATTTGGATTTATACTTCAGCTTCAACCACAATAATGCATAAGCACACAATAGATACAAACCTAAGGTAAACTGCTCCAAACTCGATTGCAGAAAATATGACTTCAGCAACAGAGTGGTCAATGCCTGGAATGCACTACCTGACTGTGGTTTCATCTCCAAACCCCCAAAACTTTAATCTTAGACTGTCTACTGTTGACCTCACCCCATTCCTAAGAGGTCTGTAAAGGGCGTGCATACACACACCAATGTGACTACCGTCCCTGTCCTACTGTCCCCATTTATCTGTATCCATTTCATATATTCATAATCATGTTTATACATGTATCTGTTATCTTATAAATGCTTGACAAAGTAAATAAATAAATAAATGATTGTTTCCTAGTATGATTTGAATAGAATAGAACAGAATAACAGAGTTGGAAGGGACTTTGGAGATCTTCTAGTCCAACCCCCTGCCAAGGCAGGAAACCCTACACCACTTCAGACAAATGGTTAGCCAACATCTTCTTAAAAACTTCCCATATTGGAGCATTCACAACTTCTGGAGGCAAGTTGTTCCACTGATTAATTGTTCTATCTGTCAGGAAATCCCTCCTGAAATTACTGTTTCTCTCTTTTTCTTTGCTTGTCATGCATATATAGATGTATATTTTATATACAATTTTACACCAATGAATACCTTACACACAAATTGCTAGTAATATCAGGTTTTGAATCCACCAGGTATTGGTGTTCATGGGTTCTTTCGGTTGCTGTAATTAGTATGTGTCCTGGCATAAATACTGTATGTCGATCAAGCTAGAAATGCTTGACCGACCAATGCTTGGCTTGGTAGAAATTCAAATATTATTATTTCATTTCCTCACCTTATTTATTTAGTATCTTTACAAAAACTGAATGGGTACCCCAAATATGGGAGGGAGCATACTGCTTCACACTGTATATATATATATATATAGAGAGAGGGGGGTGTTCTATATTGAAGCACTTTCCAAAAATTGTTTTGAAAATTGTTGTTCATTACTTCAATCACTTTTCATTCTTCATGATCTAATAGATATAATTCCCCAAGATTGTCTGTCAGTAACTACTTCTTTAACTTCTTGTAATTTTATGTGTGTGTCATCAGGAGTAGTAACTTCCGACTTGTCTTCTGTCAGCCTCTTTTTTGATTGACTTTGATGTTTCCAAGCACCAGAGTTTCACAAACAACTCTTGCCAGAGTACTCTGGTTTTGCTTTGTCCAATACCTAATCATGTGGCCTCTTTGTAGTCCAAGGTATTCTCAATCATGTTCTCCAGCATCAGTCAAAATACACACATATTTTTTTTCCTTGTTCAGTCTTTCTGAACTTTCACACCCATATATTGTAACTAGAAAAATTATGTCTTTGCCAATAGTACCTTTATGGTTAACATGATGTTTCTACAATTATTCTTTTGTCCAAGGTTTGTCATTATCTTTTTGTCAAGTTGCATGGTTATAGTTATTATCCCTGTGAAGATTTGAGCCTAGGAAAATTAAGGTTATTACAGGTTCAGTTTATCCTCTATCCTTGGAGTTGACATAATTTTTTAAAGAAAAAATATCGAGCAACAGATTAGCTTTCCCTTTTTATTTTTTGAACTTAACAAGTGATTCCTCAAGTTTTCCTTTCTTCCCAGAAAATACCCCAAAATAAACCCAGTCAGGACCAGGGATGCTTGTTTAATGGATACAATTTCTATTAATATTGCTTCAGATTCTACTCACTTGGTATTGAAGTGTTCAGTAGATGCAATGATTGGCAAATCTGAACTTCTTTTCCCTGCTGTTGATCACATTAAGAAGGTCTCTTGCTGCTTACCTAAGTGAGCCAATGTTGATACTCCTGCTATCTAGCTGTCTGTTGATGGGTTTCCAGAAGTTAGAAAATTTTCCTGGTTTTCATGGGGCAGAATTTAGATAGTGGCAGTGGTAATTATGATGATATTAAGAATAAAAATATTGAGACCCTAAGGTGTCAAAATGAGTATCATAGCTAAGGCAAACATTCGAATTTTGGCTTTCTCAATCCTACTTTGATGGTAAGCCTATCCATTACATTGACATGTAGATCTGTTTCCAAATAAATATAAACTTGTTGTGCAGCTGTAAGAAAACTTGCACTTTGAGCATAAGTCAATTTATCTAGGGTTTTGCAATGCTCTAGGTAAATCTCCTTGAAAGAAACACTAGCAATACTAGAAATATCCCAGAAAACCTTTTAATACCTAGAGAGTCCAGAACAATGTGTTGCATTCCAAAATGTTCTGAACTACAACTCTGAGCATTGTTTATTATTGTGCAGCCTGGGACCATAAGAGATATTGATCAGCAACATCACAAAATCATAGAATCTTAAATGTATACAATTGGAATGGGGTATTAAGTCACAAGATCATGTATTGTAGAAATCCAGGTTAAAGCAACCTTTATGGACAATTGTTTAGGCTCTACAGTACGTATGCATACCCAATAACACTGAACAACAAAGATTTTGCTTACTGTATAGTATATTTAATAGATTTTTAATTTCCACTCACAAAAATAACCTGTAATTTAATCTATCACATACCATTTTATAGAAATCTTCTATTTTTACACAATGGCAATATATACCGTATTTTTCGGAGTATAAGACGCACCTTAATATTGAGGGAGGAAAACAAGAAAAAAAGTATTCTGAACAAAATAGTGTAATAGTATATTATTTAACAAAATACCAGTATAGCAGGCAAACAGGCAACA
>JANHFT010004058.1:26879-38812 GCA_032467955.1 Pseudoxenodon macrops
CTACACCTCAAAAATAATAAGACCTCCCTGAAAATAAGGCCAAGAACTTATTTCGGGGGTCAAAAGAAAATAAGACCGGGGAAACACAGTATATAAAAACTGGATGGAAAGAGAACCATGCATTTATTATTCAGTAAGCTCTTTTTTTTATCCAAATATGTCATATATAACAGTGCAACCTTTCTAATGGTATATATCACTCAGTGTTAGAAAGGCACTGTTGCATGAATAGATTGTTGCTGGATTTTCTAAATCTGGAGTTAAAAATAGATATATAAATAATAAGTAAAATAAGAAATCTGTAATACAGATGAGCAATTTATTTGGAAGGAGCTGTGAAGCTTTCTGACTGACATGCAGTTTGGATTATAGCAGTGCTTTATAAGTGGGACTGCTTTGTAATACACTGAAATTTTTCATTTGGTCCAAAATACACCTGCTAAATTCTTAAGTGATATTTATTAGACAGAATACATATTGCCACTTCTTAATGGTTCATGTTAACCATTAAAATATATCTGAACCGTCTACCTTCTGCATAAACACACAAAATCATTTTTCCCCGTAATCACAAAAATTCCTTTTTAGTTTTGGCACCTCTTCCTGCCAGACCAGGAACTTTTTTTTTTGTACTTTAAAATAGACATAAAATAATTCATTACTATGTTAATTTATGACACAAATGGCCAATCCATGGGCCTGAGATAGAGCCAGCCCTTCTGTTCAAAGCCCTTAAACTTCTCCAAGTGGGACTTTTTTTTTTTTTGCTTGTCTAAGAGTCAAATGGGTGTCTTAAGTTTACAGAAATATATACCATACATTATGCCCCTTTAATGCCCTTTACAAATTCAGTTCCCTCAGCTCTGTTTTTTCTGATCCTGATGTAAGGTGTACTTAAATCCAGTGATACTTATGTATATTGATCTGTGTATGGGAATGCAGCCTTAATGTTTTGATATTTTAATCTTAAGGACAATATATATATATATATATTTGGTGAGTGCCTCTCCCTACATAATGACTTACCATCATTTAGTCTTTGTTTCTTATTGACTTGTCTAGAGGAAAGATTCCACAGAAAGAATTGGAGACATTGTTTCCTGGAAAGAGTGCTGATTTTACAAGTGAAAACTTTTCTGCTGCTTGGTATTTAATAGAGAACCATTCAACAGCAAGGTTAGTATGAATTTTGTGTTAATATTTCTTTTTCATGTTTAAGGAATGTCATCAATACGTTTTGGCAAAGAATTATGGTTGATGTAGCTGTAAGTCAGTCTCTGAAATGGATGAGACATGATCTGGATGAACTTGGTTGCATTCATAGGTGGGTTCCTACCGGTTCTAACCGGTTCTAAAGAACCATTAGTAACTTGGCGATGATGTCATGGAGACGGTTCCTTCAGTGTGTCCGTGGTCGCCACCATTTTGAATTTTGCTTCTGCGCATGCGCAGAAGATATTTTTTATTGCTGTGCGTGTGCGTGCTTTGCACACGTGTGCAAGATGCGACCCTGAGCAAACTGGCAGCAAAACTATTTACAACCGCCCCCTGTTTGCATTACTTTAAGTGGAAATTACGTTCTTCTAATTTAATCTGGGTTCATGTCTCTGCTCATAATTGTTTTTCAGTGTGGATTTATTTTAAAACACAAAATAAAGAATGCAGGTTTTTAGAAATAGACATTTTTACAATAGGCAATGCCTTGATATTAGCACACTCTTAAATAGCCCTTCAATGTTTTACTACTTATTTAGGTGAAAATTTGTATTTCCTATTTCACAATTCCATTGTAACATCCATTATTCCATAACTTCCCATATTTGAAACGAAAAGCTTTTTTCCCCCCTGGAATTCAGTCATCTAGACAGTAGCCATAATTCATAGTTGGAGTTCATTGTTATATATTTACTCATATAAATTGAATATCCCTTCTCTTGGCATGTTTGGTGAACTAAATACATTTGTCATTATGACAAGAATAAACAAAAGTACAAGGATAGAAAAGCGAAAAATTAAAAGGCAAAGATCCAGTTATTGTTTTAAACCAGTAACAGCAACAAGGAGATGACAGATTTGTAAGAATGACATTTCAGTCTGCTATATCGTTCAGCTGTAGGCGATTTTGTTAATTTGTCTATTTGTCATCTTCCTATTTTAGGAAGAGGGATTCTCCATTTCTTTCTCTCTCACACACGCATACGCCACACACAGTCACACTCAGTCTCTCAGGCAGAAACACATAGAATAAAAAAGCATGTTAATGACCAATACAATAACTCTTGTTCCATGCTCATTTAGGAGATACTGTATACAGTACAAAGCTTTTGTTGACATGGAAATCAACAATATTCTACTTTCTTTACCTTTCCTGAATTATTTCCATGTATTCCTTATCTTCCTGAAGGTGGAGTTTTCACGAGTTACCAAATATTGAGATAGTCTTTCAATTTGTATAAAAAGGACATGCTGGGATTAATTTGCCTCCATTGGATTGGCGATTACAGCAAGTCATCCTAGTTTTCTCTAAATAGAAAACTGTTGGGCTTGATATTTTATTAAGATAAATATGACCTGTCATTTCATCTTTATTGTCTGAATGCTGTCTTGTCTTTTTCTCTCTTGATTTTAGTTTTGATCAGCTTAAAATGGCAGTTATAAATCTGAGGAAACAAGCCAATAAGAAAAACGAGGGCAATCTGCAATATGTCAAAGGAGGTCTCAGCACTTTTTTTGAAGCACAGGATGCCTTGTCAGGTAAGTGTCAGGACTACAAAAGGAATGTACGAATTCTAATGGACTGAAGGAATCGTAAGGGTTTAAGTGACCTAAGCCACTAACAACAGTGAAAATGTCTGATATCATCTATACAGCTATACATCAATTGAGAGAGAAAAATCTATGATGTTTCATAAAGTACCTCTAATTTACCATTAGTAAGGATGCAGCTGATTATATTTCTGTATTTGTTCATTCTACTGATTGAGTCCTCTGCAATATTGAAGTATGAATCAGATGTGTATTTTCTGTGATTAAATACATAAGTAATCCCAAGTATTCTACTAAATTTTACCACAGTTATATCACATTTCTTAAGCAAAAGATCTTTACATTAATTTATTTTAGTATTCACTCTGAAAGATACAAGAACAGCATAATATTCCACAGTTTTACATCTGGCAGTGCATAGAATTAGGACAATGTAAGACAATAAAGCAAGTTTGAAAACGAACCAATATTTTTATTATGTTATATATATACTGAAATGTGAAAATGATTCCTTCTCTCATTGGGTAAGAACTACATTTCACAAAGGAACATTTATTCTTTACAACATTTCCTTTTTAGAAGTAGTATTGTTTTATTAGATATCTCTACTGCCAGTTATACATAATTTTGTCTTTCGCTTTTCATTACATTGCATTTCTTTGCTTGCCAAGAATGCTCTGTAAGTCATATGATCCATGCCTTTTTTCTAATATCTATTTGGCATTTCATAGAAATATACATTTCTAGTTTTAGCCAATATATAAAATGGGCAAATAATGAACAATTTAAATTATTGCAGCTAAAATATCTAAAATTGAAGAAACCTAGATTCAAAGATTTTTCAAGATAAAATAGAATGTTTATAGTTAACATTCCAACTTTGCTTGAAATTTTGTTTATAATTCTTTGGGTTTGATAATGTAAAGATGTTACTGTTACATGATACCAATTTTACAATGTAGCTGAATAATTTGTGAAAGTATTGAAGATTTCACAAATGTTCAATTATATTGTGAAGTTGGCATCATCTAATAGCGACATCTTTAGAAAAAGCATATCAGGTCTTGTATTGCTCTGTCATTAATATAGCAATTTCTCAGTTTGCAGAAACTCATTTTCCATTTAAGATTTAAAAGTGTTTTTCAAGACATTTTACATTATAAATTGCTACAGTAGTTTTAAAATAGGAAATCAGATATGAGATGTGAAATGCAGTACAAGAAAACATAAGTTTTTGGCATATTTTTGTTTTATATAATTTTTATTTTATTTTCAATATTCCTTGGCAATCAGGTTGACAATGAGACCTGAAAAACAAAGCTCCCATTTCTCTGTAACAGAAATTAATGAAGACTTTTAACCTGTCTTTGGTGGGAATGACTTCAATGAATATTCTTGCAGTGCATTGTAATTGAGTACAATAGTGCAAGTGACTAAAGCAGAAGTCAAGGAAGACTTCCATTGATTAAACTACATTGTTACAATGTTATTTCAGTGTCCATCTCAAAGATATGGCTACCTATGGAAATTCATGAACAGAATTCCATTATTCGTATTACTTCAAATATTCCTATCCACTCCTGACCCTAAATTGTACTACAGAGTAGCCAAGGGAAATAATGTTTAGTAAGAACCTGAGGAGAAAGGAAGCAAATAGTAAAAGTTGGAATTATTTTCATATGGAAGTTACAGTGCAAATGATTCCTTCCAGGATTTTTTGTTTGTTGATTTTTACATGTACCCTGAGATAATGTAGGAAGACCCACAGAGCATCCAAGCCTTCAAGAAGACATAGCATCTTGATGTTTCAAGCGCTTCCAACACTTCCTAATCCCTACCACCAAATGGTCCACAGACTTTAGGAGCTACCTTTGAAAATGTATCATAAGATAAAAACAAATAAGTAAATACAGCTAAGGAGTGGGAAATTGCTAGAGTTAAGAGAATGTTTGTGTAGACCAGTGGTTGAAAAAAGAATGGAAGGGGAAATTATACGATAGTGAAATAACAGTTATATTTGATTTGTCATATCCCAAAATGCCATATTGGTATTTCTGTCTCTTTAAAATTAGGCGTATATGAACATGGCTTTGCCTGCATAATCTAGCTTTAAAGGCATTTGCTTCTTCAAAGTCAAGTAACCAACAAGAGTTTTTAGCCAGTGTAAAACTAGAGCTACTTTAAGCTACACACAAGAAAGTGAAATATATAGCAGAACTGCCATGGTAATTAGAAGACTAAATAAGAGAACATACTCATGCCCAGATGATTAACTTTACTGCCAAAACTCATAGCATAAGCTTAGCAGCATAGTGAAGTTTAGAAGTCTGGAGGATCTGGCTCTTATCATAATGCCTGTGTCACTAGATCACAACTTATCTTGTAACAAACATGTGCTGTTTAAATCTATGACTATAGCTCGTTCATCCATTAAAATAGTTGAAATTTAACAAGTTGTTTTATTTCAGCTATCCATCAAAAACTAGAAGCGGATGGAACAGAAAAAGTAGAAGGATCCATGACGCAAAAACTAGAGAACGTCCTCAACAGTAAGTTTTGTATAACTACATATATACTTTCAAGACTACTACTTTTACTTTAAAAATAATAATAGAATTAAAAATTTATCCAGCATAAATTTTAAGATTACATGAAACTTGATAATTTACTACTTGAAATCTGACGGTAGTGCAGAGACTGATGCTTGAAATTTTAAAAAAAGGGAAAAAATGTTCTGATGCCCTGTAGTATTCTGTAAGCCTTTAATAACAAAGGGGTAACATGGGGTCTATTTGTTTAAACCCTATCATTTAAACTGAGGAAATGGATTTAAATAAATGGTGAGCTGAATCTATGTGACTGGTTTTTAAAGTAAAGTTTCCATAGAAAAAGGTTACGTTTCAAGCAAGATATGATCAAATGCAAGTTTATAGTTTACTTTTAGGGCAAATGGGAGTCAGAGGATGAATTCAAAGTTATCAACCTTTTTAATTCATCTATACTGAATTTCAGGTTTCAGGCTTTTTAATTTTTGCAGCTTTCTTTATAGCTTCAAGAAGTTTTTATATCTGACTAGTTATTTCACACATTTATTTCAGTTATTCTTGTAGAATTGTTAAGATTTTCATATAGTTATTTTTTAAGCAAGTCTTCCATAAATGAAAATAATAAATTTATATTTTTAGAATGACATTTTGCATAGTTATTTTTGACAGACTTTAAAACATTTGTTCAAATTAGTATTTTTTTAAAATTTTGATGGAGAGTTAAATAACCTCAAAATGACACATCTGAAAAAGATAAGAAAATAGCAATAAAGTCTTAGATATACCAGAAAATATGTTTTCTCTAATTCACTGTTTTTCTTTGCATAGCTTTGAATATATTAGCTTTCTGTTCAGATTAAATAAAAGCAGCATGCCTCACACCCAGAAAAGGAAGTGGCTCATTAATATTGTCTATACCTTTAATAATTTCATACCACCTCTAATACTAATGCTTTGGACCCCATTAATGGAATGGCTGAATTCAGGGAAGAAAATGCATGAAAAATACTAGTGGATAAAAATACCCTTCATAATAGTAACTTGGGTTCCAGTCTAATGAAATGCAGAAATTAGCAGAGTTGTGCTCATGTGCAAGGAAGTTGTTTTGGACCTAATCTTCATTCTTGTTCCTTGTATCCCTCTGTGTCATGAAATACTGTGCAGAAGGCCTGGAGGATCCTCTAAGGAACATGAGAAGTCCTGAAGGGCTGCAGGGTGAATGAGTGAATTGGCACCAACCCCTGCCTGCGTTGTCCTTTCAGCAGAGAGCATGCCCCAAATCACTTTTGGCTCTGTGAATAGCCATTAACTTTCAATTGACGCATTTCTTTCAGTTTCTGGCAAGGAAGAAAAGTTATCTGGAATTTTTTTTTATTTTCTGTGGGTCTTGGACTGGCTTGATATTTCTTAGGAAATCAGGTTAATGCCATAGAGAAGATGTATACAATACATGGATAACAGATTCCATCTAAATTAGGCGATTGAATTATTTAAAGTAACAGCTGTATGTAATGTTGGATTTCACTTTGCAATTTAATTCAAGGGACATGAATGCATCTAAAAGAAACAGAATGTGAAGGGAACTGCACTTGTTTCCTTTCAAGAGCTTCCCCCCATCTCTCCATATATATATACATAAACACAAACTTTTTTTTTACAAAAAAAGATTTCAGTGCAAGAAAATGCACGTTGTGTGCAGATTCAGATTATTTTATTAACTTTTTTAGAGAGAAAATACTACAGAAGCTATTTTCCTTTGTTCTGTTTCTATCCTGATCTGAGAGTTCTTACCCTTAAAGTGTTATTAGCAATTTTAGAATATGAACATAGTCTGTGAAAGAGAGAGAGAGGTGGAAATATTTTTTATCCATAATCCTACTTTTGTGTCATATGTATTATTTGCAGCTTATAACTAGAATTACTTCATCTCAGACATACAAATATATGTGTGTTTGTATATTTCTAACTAATTTATCTCAATGTTTAAGTGCTTGGGTGGGAAGGGAGCATACCTTTTAATAACGGCAATAATCTGCATTTTATTAATTTTTATAGAAGAATAAAAATAATAATTTTGAGTATTCTATAAAAATCAGGTGAAATTGCTAGTATAAAATTAACTGAACTGATATTATACCAGTCCTTTTGAAAAAGAGTTTTATATATATAAAATTAGAAGAAGCTTTATTTTATCTGAAAGCAACAGTAGTTTTTACCCAAAGCATTAAACTTTGGAAAAAAGACTTTAGTTAAATACACTGGGAATATGGTGCTTTAGGAAAATGAACTTTTATTGACTATTTTTCCTTTACGAACATCATTTTTATTTTCAATAAATCTGATAGAATGCTTTTTTTGCCTAAATCCTGGTGCATTTTACTGGAATGGGTGCTTTATATTATTATTAGATAGATTTTTTTTGCAGATTTTTTTTTAAAAAGCAAGTTCTACATAGCTTTTAGCCTTTGGAACAGTTGGGGAAAAAATAAAAATTATCCTAATGCTCTTGAAGTTTCCCAAATATGATTATTCATGGTTTTAAATTTTTAACATTATATAACCAAAATATAGCAAATTTGAAACAGTAGACATGCCATGTAATTACTGTTTTTTATTAAATACCTTTTTAAAAGCATTTCTTGAGCATTTCAATTATTTTACTATTTCCTAATTGGAATGTTATTTTCCTTCAACTATCCATGTTTGCTAATCCTTTTAAATCATAAGACATTGGAAATAAAATGATTAGCAATATCATGTTTGAATATCAGGTAATTTTGTCTCCCTCTCCCTACCAAATAAAATGCAGTAGGACCAATTCTCTTGACAAAACAAAGTTTCTTGCATTAGGGTCTTGAAACATCAACAGTGTTTAAACGCTATTTAGATATAACAATTATTTTACAAAGGCTACTTTTAACATGAGCAGGCCACCCACAGTGTTGACGAGAGAAAATGGCATGCAAGCCACCCAGTGAGACTGATGTAATTTTTTCATCTTTGCTTAAATTATAGTCACTAGACCAGATAATGTAGAAAGTTTTACAGGCAGCCATCAAAAGGGATAGAAACATTCACTTTTTTTTCTGGTAAATTAAAGATAAGTCACAAGTTGGGGGGAAATTAACATATTTGACACATCTTTATGTGAAGAAAAATCGAGGACTTTTTTTGGTAGGGTTTAACTCGGAAACATGCCCATCCAATTTTAAAGACTAAATGCTCTTAAATGTAACAAGTAAATGTTTGAATATTTTATTATTTGAATAGCTTAATGCAGAATTTCTCAGTCCTTTATAATCATTCTCACATACCTACTTGAAATCAAACAACGTTGCTCAAGATCATGGAATTTGATACAGAATAGTGTCAGAATTTGGGATGTGACTAATGGTTTAAATCATTACTTTAACGAAAAGTCCTAATGGAACTCTTCAGTGAAAAGGAATAAAAAGTCCCTTTCAGACATATTTTGCTCAAAAGTCACAATATTGGTCTTTTCTGTACTCAGTGAATTCTAAATTACACTGTTTGTATAAGTAAAAGTAAAATTCATGCTTATTTCATTGTGTTCTGTTATGAAAAGAGGATATTAGTAATGATCAAATTGCCTACAAGACATAGCTGGAACCATATAATTCAGTTCTGTAGCCAGAGGAAACTCTAAAGTTAAGCAATGAATTTCAAGCATTTGCTGCAGGAATGGAAGTTGTTTTAAATGCATTTTGGTTTCTACCGTGCAAAAAATCTAAGCAACAAGTAGTAAATGTTATTTCACAACATTTATAAGCCAAAACATTTCTAATATAAACACTTACCATTGTTGATGTATGTTTAATTTGTATTAAAAGCTTGACAAATTTTTGATTAAATTTAGCAAGAGCTGCAGTTTATCTACTTCTTTGTCTCCTTTTCTTAAAAGGGGCGAGTAATACCGCAGATACATTGTTCCAAGAAGTTTTGGGCCGCAAAGACAAGGCTGATTCAACAAGAAATGCTTTAAACGTTTTACAGCGCTTCAAATTTCTATTCAATCTTCCATTAAATATTGAAAGAAACATTCAAAAGGTAATAACATTGATGCAAAATGCAAGTTAAAGTGCTTTGCCCCAAAGTTCCAGTACAAACTTCTTAAAACTTGTTTTTTATGTTTTTAAGGGAGATTATGATGTTGTCATTAATGACTATGAAAAAGCAAAGTCATTATTTGGAAAGACTGAAGTTCAAGTCTTCAAAAAATGTGAGTTTGGCATTTTGTTAAACTTGATTTTAATTTTAGTAGGGAAGATTAATAATATGAGAACAAACTCAGAATTCCTATCTTTTCTGAGTAGTTTTATCTTCTGCTTTTATAGTATTTGTAGCATTTGAAATACTTTCTTAAACTATGTGTGGCAATGTTTCTGCCTCGGAAATATTTTGTACTGTGCATAACAAGACTTGAAGCTGATAAATTTCAGGTTATGTTTCATAAAATAGATTGACTTTGTGGATGTATTTTTAATGAGTTCAAAAATTGCAGTTTGCAGTTTATAAAATAGTTTAATGAATATTTGCTTGGGGTAAAGTTAAAACGGAAATTTCTTAGTCTCAAAACAGACAAAGGGCTCTTGTTTTTCTGAAAGTACGGTATGTATTTCCAGATTGATCAATTAATAGTTACATGGACATTGAAATGAATTGAATTATAATTTAAATTAAAATTTTCTGACTAAAAGATCAGAGAAGTTTAGGAAGACTTGAGAGCCAACAAGTTCAAATACAAGACAATGATATATTAGCGATCCTGGAGTAATTTCTTATAGTTTGTTCATTTGAATTATAAAGGTTATAAAAATAATTTTATACTTTAATAATTAATGATATTTATTCTAGGGCTGATTATGGTGTTGTGTTTTAAAATCGTAGATTATGCTGAAGTTGAAACACGAGTTGAAGCATTAAGAAAACTTCTTCTGGATAAATTACTTGAGACACCATCAACATTACATGATCAAAAACGCTACATAAGGTTACCTTTTTATTTAAATAAATAATTTATATAGGCAGAAACATTTCCTTGGTATTATATGAGAAAACATCCTACTAAAGAACAATTAGATATACTGTATATTTTGTATCCAGATTACTTATCTGCAAACCGAAAGGTTCTTTTTGTTAATATTGTAAAGAGAACCAACAACAGCACAATATTTCCATTTCAAAGAAGCAGTTGAGCTGGCAATTTTAGCTTTTCTTTCTTATTCATTCTCAGACTACAGCACTGCTTCATACATTGCTTTCAACACTATAATCTGTTTTTATTTTATTCATTTCTGCAGATTTTGAGCAGTTTCTAGAGGCTGTACTACATTACACTGTAGAATTTCATTTTCTGTGCATGTAGTTCATTGCTCCATTGTTCATGGTTCATTGCTCCATTGTCCTACATAAAATAGAAATAGCATTTTTATGTTTAAGTAGTTTAAAAGAATTTGGAGAAAATCATTTTTGGAAATGTGGTAAATGTTGAAAGGTTGGAGAACTTGTCTCACTGATATAATGCATTCCTTTAATATGAGCCAGACTGGAGTCATTGTTTGTTCTATGAAAGTATAGAGCATTTGAATGGTATTCTCTACTCCAGTCACTTATTTAGTGCATCTTCTTGTATGGGAAAAGAAAGGGACATTCTGGTCTTTACTCCCTACTCTTTTGGTCTTTATCCTATTATTAAAAAGAATAATGAAGTATGGATTACTGCATTAATCAATGTCTCATTGCCATTTAACCTGTATACTTCTTCATGCTGGGCAATCCTAATTCTAAGAAAGCATGTAAAAGCCAATAATAGGTTTGCCAGAGAAGATAATATTTAAAGCCATTGCAGCAGAAGTGGGAATTTGTATGAGGTTTGAACTATAAGACCTTCTGAAGGACTTTGGTGTATACCTCATCCCTTATATCCTGAAACGTCTTTATATTTTATATAGCTGGCAGCTCAGAATATACACTTTCATGCTGTCCTTCTCAAAATACATATTGTAAGGAATATTATAGAAGCCAGTGCTTATTTATTTGAAATCCGTCCCCTATATACATTTCAAAATCTGCAGAACACCAAGTAACCTTTTTTATAGTCAAAATGTTACCCTAAAGAAAGCTGTTTCTTCACTTTTCAAAGCTATAAGGACTAATATTGTAATATAGAATGTCCAAATTGAGCATTGTTCTCTTAAAAATCTAAATCACAAAGGTTTTGACTTGTCTATTTATGGATCTTTCCTTCAATTATGTACATATAGGACAGATTCCCCATGCTTGACTTGATTTCAAAAAAGGGGACCTTTGCTTAGTAGTATATGAGTAGTTCTTTACTTACAACCACAATTGAACCCGAAATTTCCATCGGTAAGCAAGGTAGTTAAGTGAGTTTTGTCCTGTTTTATAACTTTTTTTTTTGTTATTAAGAAAATCATTACAGTTGTTGTGAATCATGCAGTCATTAAGCAAATATGGCTTTCCCCAAAAATGTCAGCGAGGTGTTGGAAATGTAATGAAAGGTCAGGGACCTACTACCATATGTGGTGGGAGTGTTCAAAAGCCCAAAAATTTTGGCAATTAATAAAACAATGGCTAGAG
>JANHFT010004058.1:65740-78401 GCA_032467955.1 Pseudoxenodon macrops
ATTGGCCAAGTGTGATTGGACACACAAGGAATTTGTCTTTGGTGCATATGCTCTCAGTATACATAAAATACAAGATAACATTTGTCAAGAATGATAAGGTGCAATACATAATGATAGTCATAGGGTACAATTAAGCAATCATTTGGCACCATTGTAACTTTGAAAAGTCACTGGATGAGTAGTCAGTAAGCAAGAACTATCTGTACTTCTGAATTTACCTTACTGATAGTTTTGTTATATAGTTTTCAATTAAAGAGTATATAGAATATGGAAATTGTTCATTTCAATAATTGTTTTGCCTCTTAAAACATTTTCAAGTACAATGAACGGGGGTACATTATTATTATTTCATTTTTTCCTGCCTTTTTATATATAACTCAAAGTGGTGAACGTAACCAAGATATTATAACAATTAATGCACAGTTTTTCCAATTCAGGTTGAGTTTTCTTGCTTTGCTTGCAGTAAGCTTAATGTATAAAAGCTGTTACCATTATTTTTTAATATAACACTGACAACATTCTTAAATGACAAATCATTTCAGTTCGTAGTGTAGATTTATGCTATGCTGAAGATAACAGTTTTGACATTATTGCTTTTTTACAGATGTGAAAAAGTTGGCTGAGAAGGAAGATTGGATTGTTGATAATGAAAGCTTAACCAGTTTGGTGGGTAAATAACTCCCCCCCCCCAAAAAAAAATATTGGTATTATATGGTGTCATGTTAAATTTGGGTTAGTATATCTAGAAATTGAATATGAAAAAAATCAAGTTCCATCTATTTAAGAAGACCAATCTAATGGCAGTACTAGAAGCTGTAGCCTCAGAGGAACCACATCTGAAATATCTGGGGGACTTCACAAGAGTGAAGAGCTGGAATATCATACTTAGAAAATCTGGAGTCAACTCCCCATTCACCTTTACAGGCTGTTTTTTCCTCATGGTTAATCTAAATCACAGAATTGTTAAAGGGAATAGAAAAGTATGTGTTCTCATTGAATTTGTAGAATATATTTTATAATAGGATTGTAATTAGTGAACACTTTCTATGAAAGCTGATTTATGAAAGTTACCCTTAATATAATCCCCTTTGAATACGTTGGTTCTACTGGATGAAGAATTCTGAAAAATAAAGGGCACCATATTGGAAAAAGCTTGTTAAATTATTTCAGAGACCTCGATGACGTTATATTATTAGATTTACACACAGTTTCAGATATACTGTTGTGTACTGTAAGTACACAAATTTGAGTTCTTCATCCTTAAGTGGACAAATACTTGAAAATATAATGAATAAAAATGATACAGTGATTTTAGAAACAATTAAAAAATTATAAGTAATAAGTTATTTTATAAGTAATCTACAGTTTCCTCTTTCTCCTTTTAGCCATCACAGTTTGAACACTGTGTTATACATTCTATCCAGTCACTTAAAGGAGTTTTGGACTGTAAACCTGGGGAGACTAGCGTAAGTAATGCTTAAGACATCTCTTTTGTTCCACTTAATATAAATAATACAAAGCAGAATTTAAAGGTACACTTTGCAGGTGAAACTTGGTGCAGTCTACTCATATCGTGTTAAATAATTAAACATTCAGTAAACATTTACCTTTTTTGCAAATGAGAATTATAAAGCTGATAACTTGTTCTTCATAATCAGTATTTGATTCCAAAAGAATTCTAGGTAACTGTTGCTGAAAATAGATCAAGCCACAGTAGTAATTATAGTATACAATCAAAGCACTCAGATTCATATATGTTCCCTTTTACTACAACTTGAAGAGAAAACTAGCTTTTGGCACCCTTACTTGAGTTATTGTGGAAGAGAATTAACATGCAAGTATTTATTGACTATCTGCAGATCTGTGCACTTGGCATCCAATAATAAATGCCTTGTAAAGCATTCATAAGATCAGACTCCTTCTGGATCTGTGTAGCAGAATACTTGAAAGATGTCATAAGAAATTAAATCTAGCTTCTGGTTAGTCCCTTTTTAGAGAGTGCATTGTGTAGCTGCAGTTTGTTAATTGAGAGCAAGACAAATGCTCTTGGGAAATGCTTGGCTTTTTCATGTGAAGCCATTTCACTCAGTTGTTCCAATAATTGTTTTTCCTTTAGGTTTTTCAGCAGACAAAAATACAGGAAGATGTATGCCATCTGAGCATTAATATTATGCAGGTAATGTATGAATTAAGAGAAGGATTAAATTAACAGGTTCTTCCATCCTTCCAAGGTGGGTAAAATGAGGACCCAGATTGTTGGGGGAACATGCTGACTCTGTAAACCACTTAGAGAGGGCTGTAAAGTACTGTGATGCAGTATATTAAGTCTAAGTGCTATTGCTACGGTAATAGGTTTGTTCCGTTACATGTGCTTGAGAAGTTAAATATAATATAAATAAATATAAATTATTATATAATTTATTATTATTATATAAATATAAATATAAATATTTATAAATATAAATATAAATCAAATATAAATCAAATTTATATTTATATAAATATCATCTGTTTCTTGTGCCACTGGTACTGAACTTTCGTATTAACAAATTAGTACTGAACAGAATAACTGAAGCGTTATTTTGGGGTAACTCAAAATATCGACCCTCTCCTTTCGTTTAAAAGAAGCTCCAAATCAAATTTTTCTCATCTCTTTGTCAACATGCACTCTGCTGTTTCTATACTTCTTCCATAGACTGTGGGACCTGAATGAAACTTTTAGCTGTAGATCACAGCACAGTTATCTAGAACTGTAGATAACAATACAGTTACCTAGAACCTACTACTGAAACGAGGAAAGAAAGCTAAGTAGGAGCATTTGGGGTTGTTGGCTTTTTTTTAAAAATGCACGAAGTTGCTAGACAGCTGAGAACAGATCCAAGGTGATGATTTATTTTCTGTTCGCTATGTAAACAGCATCTATCTGATCGTGGCATGCCTAGACAAAAGAAAACAATAGCAAAGTAATTCTGTTTTTTTTTAGCAAGCAGAGTACATGGATGAGTCAGCAAAAAAGAACTGAGTATGGTAGCACCTTTCCCAACTAAAAACGTTTTCTTAAAAGGCATAAGATTTCAAGAGCTACTGTTCTCTGTATCAGATGCATAGTGCCTGGACTAATGTAGGATTTAAAATCAGCATAGGGGGGAAGATGGAAGAGAATGGAAGAAGAAATTAGTTCAGTTACACAGATGGGGGCCACACATAAGGCTGATTACAAGTACCTTATCAATTAATAGTTGTAGTGTCTTTAAAAAAATCTTTGAGTTTGTGGAAACCTGAATGTTAGATCTACGCAATGCTTAAAATCCATAGCCAAAAAAATGCCCTACCTTTCTGCAATTCCAAGGAATGAAGCAGATGTTTTAAGGAGCTGCAGACAGCTGCTACAAGGGAACCCCTTGTACACCAAAGCATCTCTCTGCCTTCAGATCCAAAATACTACATATTTCTGTTCAGCATTTTTCCTTTTTAAAGGCAAAAAACCAAACTGGAGAGAAGAAAATACTGTATTTAAAGAAATTGTGAAGGCTAACATTTGTATTTTAGATTTAGAGACATACTAAAGAAATGTTGCCCAGAGGAGGGGGGGCAACATGAAAGAGGAAGTGATACGACATTTCCTGCTAATTATGAACTGCCATTTTTCTGTTTCCCATGCCTCTTTCTGGTTTGAGGGCAGGGTTAGATGAAATCCATTTAAATATAGATGGATAATTGGCGAACTGAAGAAAGAAGTATCTATTAAATAAATTAGGGAATACATGTTTCCATCATATGTTCCCATTTCTTTTGGAAGACACACACACTTGTATAGGAAAGAAATGAAAATCATCATGTTGTTTGGAGGTATAGTGACAATAAAATCTCCACTTTGCTTGTGGATTGATGAAGCCTTTAAAGCCATAACTATTTATTTTATTCAGTTTACCAAGAATAAGAGGTAGAATGAAAAACAAATATAAGACAATAAAGTTCAGCTAAAATTAAAACTATTTGAATGAAATAGAAAATACTCTGTAGAGGTGAAAAGGTTGGAAAATACTACTTAAATTCCTTATCTTGGCTAGCACTACTTATAATAAATGATGGTATCGGATACATTGATTTTATTTCTTTTGCAGGTATTCATTGATTGCCTGGAGCAACTGAGTACGAAGCCTGACAGTGATATAGATACTACCCAGTAAGTGAAATAATTTGGTGATGAGTTTTTTTTTACAGTAATTCATTCTAGAATTTGGCAAACTTCCATGTTTCAATCATATTTCTCCTTGAAATGATTATTAAGAACACTTTATTCATAGATCATTAATTTTAGAGATTCTACAAACAATTTGTGCCATTTATTTGACACAGCTAAACAATTTAACAACTTTCACATTGAATCACAAACTGACCAAAACATGTTTAGTATAGTATGATGCAAACACTGTCTCTGTTGTTAGCTTATGGTTCTTGTTTCCAAAAATTTGGAAAATCAATTCTTTAAATCAGGCTTGACAAATCATAAACTGTAATTTCCATTTTTATCATACAACTATATATTTACATTTGCTGCCCAACTCCAGTGAATTCATATACTTCAATTTTGTGCAAAATTGAGGTATTGTGCAAAGGAAAAATGAACCTACATTAACTTCAGGCCTCTTTTTAAAAAATTAAAAACGTTTAGCATGGAAGATAAGAGCTTCAGTCTATATATTTAACCTGGTTGTTGTTGTTTTTAATTCCTGTCAGTTAAACTTATTAGGGTTATTAGGAAACAAATTAAATTTATAAGGCAGGTTTATCCTAATACCAAAATGGGTTAATCACTGACTACTTGCAAATTGCTTAGTCTTCCAGGTGACATCTCATCTTCAGATTTATTTGGAAGCATCCATGAAGATTTCAGTTTATCTGTAGTAAGTATTATTGCTGTTATTAAACCCAAAATTAAGAGAGATTCTCTAAGCAATATATTATAATTCATTTAGAAGTATGTTCTATTGTATATCGTACTAATTTAATTTCTTTACAATATGGAAATATTACTAGCAGAGCATGTTTTGCAAACTGTAATATAATAGAAATTCGTGGTTGGCTAGCCAAGAATTTAGATGTCTGCTTTAGTTAAAAGCTTGCACAAACACTTAAGTTGGCTCATAACGCCACAACAGTTTATTTATTTGCATATACAGTTTTATACAAAAGTTTAGGCATCTCTGGTTAAGTTGTCTGTTTCATCAATCCCTAAATGAACAGAAGCTGATACAACCTCTTCATGGTAGAAAGTTAAATTACATCTTCCTACACATTTGAATCTATATTGACTATTTATATCCTATTATTTGTTGAATGGGAAAAAATTAATATGGCAGGTGCAGAAATTTGGTTCGATTTGCCGTTAATTAGTTCTGCTATTTTCAAAAGTTGAAAATGGTTAAAAAAAAAATTCATTAAGATTAGCTAGCTAGATAAAAGATACTTTGCCAGGTGAACAAATACTGCTACCTTCTTTCCCTCTCCGATTATGGTTGTTCTTCTGTCTGCTTTGCTTCTTCTAAGCCATGTATTTGAAAATGAAAATAAACCACACTTAAAAGTAGGAGAAAGCTGAAAAAAATCAAAACGCTTTCTGCAATAGAAAATCTGGAAGACCCAAGAAAAATCTCTGCTAAAACTGTCACACAACTAGTCAGATCTGCAAAACAGAAGCCACGAATCACTGGAAACAACCTGCTGAAAAGTTTAGCTGACATTATAGTAATTATCTCTAGATCCATAGTAAAGCATTACATATATAACCATGATCTAACTTCTTCTCTGAAACCATCACAAAATAAATTATCTAATCTATGCCTTCCCCTTCATAAAAAAACCTTTAAGCCTGAAACATTTAGGAATATAGGTCTTTGGACTAATGAAACAAAAATTGAACTGTTCAACACAGTCACACAAAAATTTGAGGGGGGAGGGGAATGTGAAGCATTTGAAGAAAAGACTTCAGTAGAATAGTCCTGTCTTTTGGAGCTTTTCAATGTCCAGTAACTCAAGAAATATTTGTGAGGCTGGAAAGAAGAATAGACTGTAAACATCAACTTGTACATGATCAATACTCGATGAAGAAACCGAAGTTGAAAGGTTAGATATTTCAATAAGACAATAGTCCGAAGCATACTTTAAAATTAATCATGAAGTACTTATAGGAAAGAAAGATGTTTGTTTTGAAATGGCTTTCAAAATATTGAATGTTGCTGAAAATCTCTGGGAATATATAAAGTATGTATGCAGTGCATACAAAGAGAGCCAAGTATATTTTTGAGTTAGAAGAGTTATGCAAGGAAGTGTGGAGGGGAAAATTCCAAAATAAAAAAAACAGGAACAGGAAACATTAGGAAGCTATCACTTCCTAAAAAAGATGTTATAGAGTACTGAGTGGAAGATGTCCAGATTGCATTGCCATGCTCACTGTTTTCTTTTTTTGATTGGTAAGCAGGTGTTCATTCAAATTTGATGTTTCAAATCTCAAAACACGTTTGAGAATTGATTCCTGTTATGTTTCTATATAAGAAGAATGAATCACCTTAAACAACTGGTGCCTTTTGGAAGATTAGTTTTTTACATAAATTCAATGATGATGTATACTCTGTTGTGAATATTTCATGTGTCAAAAGTTCTGGTTTTTCTGGACATATAATGAAATTAATAAAGATGTTAAAGGTCCTATTTAAGAACTATTTAAACTTTTAACTGGTTAAATGTTGCCTTTTCTTGTACCATTAGGGCAAACTGTTTGGTATATGCATTTTCTTCTTAAAGAACGTCATTGGATCCTTTTTTGATTTAGGAACGAAGGCTTTTAATTGTCCTCAGTAATTGCTGCTATTTGGAACGTCACACATTCCTTAATCTAGCTGAACACTTTGAGAAGCATGGTTTCCAAGGAGTGGAAAAAATTATTCAAGTAAGTATTTTCTGGCTACAGATGAGCAGCATGGTGGCCTAGAGATGGAGACGCTCACCTCCCACTCAGACAGTTGAGAGTTCAATCCTAGGCAGCAGCAGATGTTTCTCTATCAGGGCGCAAAGAAAAAAATATTTGCTGTGAACTCCATGTAGGCGTCAGGAAGGGCATCTGGTCAATAAACGGTCAGTTCAACTCAGTCGCCCCAACTCCACCCTAAAACAAAGAGATTAGAGGATTCTGATAACAGATATTCAGATGAAGAAAATTCATAAGATTAGAAGAACTTGCAAAAAATGAAGCCATTTTAGAACATTCTCATTTTTAAAATTGTCGTACAGCTTGTCCTCAACTTATGACCAGAGTTGGGACCAAAATTTCTGTTGCTAAGCAAGGCAATTGTTAAGTGAGTCACGCCTAATTTTACAGTCTTTTTTGGCATTGTTGTTAAGTGAATTACACAGTTGTTAAGTGAATCTGACATCCTCCATTGATTTTGCTTTATCAGAAGCCAGCTGGAAAGGTTGCGGATGGCAATCACATGACTCTGAGACACTGAAACCATAGCAAATCCATGCTGATTGCCAAGCAGATGAAATTTGAACATGTGATTATGGGGATGCCAAGACTGGTCATAAGTCACTTTTTTTCAGTGCCGCTGTAACTATGAACAAATGGTTGTAAGTTGAGGACTACCTGTAATGGCTTTTTAAAACTTTAATTATACATTTGTGATTTATGTATTTTCATAGAAAAGCAGGATTTACCAATTGTAAAATGAATCAAGAAATAAATTGATCCCAACTGCCGAAACTTATTATCTACCTATTTTATTAAGAATGGAAAATCAAAAATTACGAAGTACAATATAGTCACAGTTTGATATCCTCCACACTAATCACATTTAAGTCTAAGGTTTAACCTAGCCTGGGTATAAAGTCTTCAGTACAGGGAACCTCAAGCAAGGCTACGTATTATGACATTTTTTGTCTGTGAATAGCAATAGCACTTATATACTGTTTCACAGTGCTTTATAGCCCTCTCTAAGCAGTTTACAGAGTCTCAGGATATTGACCCCAACAATCTGGTACCTCATTTTACCCACCTCAGAAGGATAGAAGGCTGAGTCAACCTTGAGCTGGTTAGACTCAAACTGCAGGCAGCCGGCAGTCAGCAGAAGTAGCCTGCAGTACTGCCTGCACAGCCCTATTATCTACTGTATATCAGTGTCAGAGGTCTGATTACTGTTATCTATCTCACTTCTGGAAGAAAAACATACATGGCAGGGCTGTGAATGCTTCAAAAATGATTTGGAAAAAAGAACTCGAGCAAATCCAGCATCTGTTCACTAGGAAGCCACTTTTTTTTCCCCAGGCTTTCTCATAAGTCTGAGAAATGTTTACAGTGGAACCTTGATGCATGATTATTTCAAAACCTGTCGTTCTTGATGCATTTTGATATGAGGATGTTGTCCCAGTACTCAGCCTTTGTTTAGTATTCAATGTCCTGCTATAGGAAGAGGGAGATGGTTGTGGGGAATGGACAGGAAGTCAGCCATACTGGGAAGGTCGCTGCAAAAGGAGGGGAATGGCCACAGAGAGTGAACAGGAAGTCAGGTGTTCTGGGAAAGACACTGAAATAGGAACAGGGACAGACAGAAAGTTCGTCCTAAAAGAAAGGATTTGTTTTGGACTCGTCCTTTCTAATACCTATTGCAACTCCCAGAACACCAAGTACCAAGATACCACTGTACTTACAGAGTTGAATTAATGATGCTGCTGCTTTGATATTTTGATTCATTGAAAAAAGCGACATCATTTTATTTAAGAATAGATCATTTCCCTTATTGGATGCCTCTGCCTGTCAAACTGGAATTTAATGTTTCCCATTGTGAAGGAAAGTGAACCTGACTTTGCCAATGAGGAAGAAATGAGTGAACTGTTAAGGGAGTGACTTTAAAAAAATTAGTCTTGAGAAAGAAGAAAGCAAAAGAAATTTGAATTAATTTTGTTTGACATTAGATGGGGAAAACAGAAACTTTGACAAGCTTTCAAGATTCGTTTTATTATATCTTATAATAATCAAATACTATTTCTAGAATCTCTTCAATTCCTGTTCTACCTACCTTGCCAACCTTGAAGGAATGACAGCCATAAAGGTTTTTCCAGTGTCATGTGGTTCAAATCATACTAATAAAATACACATAGAGCATTATTTCAAATGTTTTGTGTCACTTTAGTCAATCAAATTCAAGCGGTGTAAGGCTTTGAAATACCAATTGCTACACCATGCACCTTGCTTTATGCTCTGCTGGGTAGTCTTACATTGGAAAACATTACATTATCTATTCCCTGTTGAAAGTATAAAAAACAGTTTTTCTTGGGTATCATTTTGTAAATGGGAAACACAAGCCCAGAACAACAGTAACAATAAAGTAACAGATAAAATCTTTGTCGTATTACTTGCTTTTCCTGTATACTAATATAATTGGATGTCTTTTTCTCATTGAACCAGATGGAATTTTGGGGAAATTGTCCAATATTTTGTTCTTGTAACAAGTAACTTTGGTTTATATACAGCCAATATGTTTTATATTGATTGGCAAAAAAAATGCAATTAACCTAACTAGTACCCTTTCAAGATTAATAATATTAATAGATAGAATGTACATGTCACATCTTTTAATGTCACGGTTATGTCTCTATTTTAGGTTAGTATGGATTCATTAAAAGAATTAGATCAGCGGCTATTTGAAATATACATTGAGCTAAAGGCTGATCCCATAGTAGGTTCATTGGAACCTGGAATTTATGCTGGTTACTTTGATTGGAAAGATTGTCTTCCTCCAACAGGTAAGTATTAATAGAATTTTTGGAATAAATAATATGGGTAAATATGGTTTAACAGTTTCAAATATTCTGCGTCCCTGAAATCTGTATATAGATTTATGTATGTATTTATGCATTTTTATTACAGTACTCATTAATTGATTAATTAACCTCATAGCTCAGTGTCTGGACTGGTTCAGGATTCATAGCTCAGTATCTGGACTGACTCATAAGAATCCTGTGCTGATTCATTTTTACATACATGCATTCACAATACTGCTGTTGGCTGAGTGAATTAGACATGTAACCATTTCTGCACACATAAACCGCTTCAGTCAGTTCTGCAACTCTAAGTGTAGAAAGTTATTTAAGATAGAGGGAGGCAGAAATAAACTAAGGAACCTGAGATCAATACATTTCCTGATTATTTAAAGTAAATTAGCAAGAATCTCCCAACTTCCAGTTGTTTAAAAACAGCAAAATTAGATCGCATCCCATGTAGTTGCTCAACTTCTCCAGGCTGTGAAAAAAATAATGGACCAATCAGTTAATGGAGTGACATTTCTGTTTTGAGTGATAGTTCTGAGGGACATTTACAAACTTACTCTGGATATGAGTAGACACCTTGCATGATCAGGAATCTTAAAAATTGGTAGTCCTCGACTTATGGTTATAATAGAGCTGACCCATTACAATCATAACTTGTGATGTTTATAAAGCAAATCATCATGTAACCCACCTTATTTTGCAACCTTTCTTGCAGTAATCATTAAGCAAATCACCATGCTCAATAAGCTGCCGTTGTTAAGTGAACCCTTTTTCGCTATGGCACATTTTTACTGAAAACCAAAAGTACCGGTAAATGCCACCATTCAGCAAAAACAACCTAAACCACAGTCACACGTGCATGAGATGTTACAAATGGCGTAAATGCAGATCAGCTGCCAAAATGTAGTCACATGACCACAGAGTGGGGGGAGGGCGTGCAACCATTGGAACATTGGAACCAGGTTGTAAGTATCTTTTGCAGGGTCCTTGTAACTTCAAACAGTCACTAAGCAATCAGCCATAAGTGGAGGACTCTCTGTGGAGCTACCTTGTATGTTGCATAGTATTTTCTATTAATTTTTAAATAAACATGAGTTTAAATCTTCCTTCAGACCCCAGGTTCCAACCATGGTTTTGATACCTGGCCTGTACTCTTCCCAAATTTCAAGATTTTTATTTTCTCAGTGAATATATTGATACGTCTTGTTAGAATTTCTGGGCTTTAGTTGCTCACATTGGAGATTTGAATTTGTATACACAAGCTGACTCAATGGATGAATAATGGAATTCAGAAGGTAATTAGTTCTGTCACATAAGGGGTCCCCATATTGTATCTCTTTTCACTTTATGGATCTTTAGTTTTAAAGAGGTAGAATACTTTCTTTTAGCAGGCAAACCAGAACTCTGCTTTCCCATTTACACCTAAAAGCAAGACTATTAGCTTTGTTAGAATGAGGCAAAACTGGTTGTGTACAGGTCGGGTATGCAATGTTTGTTTCCGAAGCAAAGCACAACAGGATGATTTGACTGTATGTACAGTATTACAGTACATTCCTAATGCAAAGATTATGGCAAAAAGCACTTCAAAATGTTATCAACATTTGGCTGAGGTTAGAGCTTTGCATTGAAATTATTCAAAATGTTCTTCAAAATGTTCAAACCACTCACTGTTAATAGGTAAAAGTTCTTCTTTTTTCCAGTTCTCTACTTCATTTATAAGCTTATTAGATAAGTCTTTTAACTTTTTAGCTATATTTAGCTCATAGGGAAAAAATACAGAAAATATTTTATGCTGCTCTTCCAATATTCAAGCTGATGAGTTCATTTGGGTGATAGTTCTTTAAGAGAAATGGAGGAATTTATGAATGACCAAGAACACTCATAATAATGTCCAAGAGACAACACGAGTAAAATATTTTGTGTTTACAACAGTAAGATAAAAATTAAAAACTCCTTCAGGATGGCCTCAGCTCATCATGGCTACATTAACATGTCCATGTTGTTTTTCCTGCAACAATATGGAAATGATTTGCAATTATCTTTTTCTGGGTGTTTTTATTCTGGGATTTCCTGATAACCTTCCAGCCAAAATATGATCCTATTCTTTTTTTCCTCTCAATTCAGATACAAATTTATCCATTGTTCCTGGTATTTAACTCATTGTTTATTTCTCTTGGACTCGCTACAAATGTTCTAATCTAAACGAAAAGCGTTTCTTTCCAAAAAAGTATAATCTTTGACTACCACTCTTGAATAAGTTTTAATTGACCTCTACAGAAGTATGTATATGTTCCTGCGTTTTATATACTCTAGAAAATAGATAAGGAATATTATTACTACTTGATTGCAAACCGTAAATTATTTCAGAATTAAAATCAAGTAGCAAATTCTCACATTTTTTACTTTGGCCCTCTTATTAGCAGCTGCCTAAGCACCCATTCACAAACATGACAGTAATAAATGGTAATAAAAAAACGTTTTCTGACCAGTGCTCTCATATTGCTTATGATAATAAAAGCCTTTGGTGTCAGGCCTAGAAGCCATCTTTTGCATTGGGCCTTCAGGCCTGCCACAATTACTACCGTGGGAAACTGGGAGGGGGCATTGTATGGAGCACGGGTGATATGTAGTCATAATAACATTCTTTTCTCAGAAAGTCAAGGCCGTCTTGCCCTGCACCTGGAAGGGAGTGGTTAGGAAGCAGTTGGAACGGTGCATTGATTGGAGCATGTGATGGACTTGTGGGTGCTGGGCAGAGGCTTGAACTTTCCTTTGGGTGGGGAAAACCTGGAAGCTTTCAGATTCGGGTTTTCCCAGATGTGCCAATATGACATCT
>JANHFT010004058.1:78501-88876 GCA_032467955.1 Pseudoxenodon macrops
CTGAGGGATAGCATTAAAATCACAAGAAATGATAATGCTGCTTCATACTGCACTAGTGGGGTCACTAGTGCAGTATGAAGCAGCATTATCATTTCTTGGAATACTGCATACAATTTTGGTCATCTCTATATAAAAATGCTGAGACCCTAGTAAGAATACAAAGAACAACTAAGATGATAAGGGGTTTGTAGGATAAATTGTATGAGGAATGGTTAGGAGAACTAGGTATGTCTAGCCTAATAAAGAAAAGAATTAAGGGTGACATGGCAGCTGTCTTCTAATACTTGAGAGGTCATCGCAGAGAAGATGAGGTCACCTTGTTCTCCTGGAACTAAGGATAAACTTCCTGACTGGAATAATTAGCCAATGGAACAGCTTGCATCCCAGAGTTGTGGGTGCACCATCACTGGAAGTTTTTAAGACAGAATTGGACAACCATTTGTCTAGGACGATATAAGGTCTCCTGCCATGGGCAAAGGGCTGGTCTAAAACACTTCCAAGTTCCCTTCCAGCCCTTGTTTGGTTCTGATTGGTTCTATATGAAACCAGTGAAAACATTAAACCTGGAAGTCTGACTTTTTGTTTGTTTATAGATAAATGTACTTATTTACTTAATTCTTAAGTGTTTTAATAAAGTGTATATATTGAACAACACAGTATTTGATTAAAAAGAAAAACCATATAAGGACATATGTATTCAGAGTTGTATATTTATTGCTAGAATACTCCCATAGTAGTAAACATGATTTAAAAAATGGATTTGCACAGAAACACTCCATTTGGTTCTTCAATACACCTACCTGCTGCCTGAGGTTGGATAAAGTTCCCTACTCCAGTCAAGTTAACAACAGCAGTTTGCTGAGCAGATAAGGATTGATCTTGGTTTGCGGGCACTTCCTCAAAACCCTAACAAAAAAGTTGATATATCAAAACATTTATGAACTGTATAGTTAATGTATTTATTTTTCTTTAGGAAGAAATAAATTTCAAAGCATTTCTTAGTTTGATACATAAATAATGAGTTTCATTGAAAATAAGATTATGTAAATGAGACTGCTTCAGTAATACTTCTTAGTGATTTTACCACTTTGGTGGATATCACTTACAATCACAAATAATCTCCTGGGTGGCCTTAAACCAAGCATGAATGACTTGAATCAAACAAGCAGGTGGATGAACAACCACACTAGAGACCTCTGTCCACTTCTTTACAAGTCACACACTCTAATACATATTTGATCCTACATGTATTAACTGCAGCCAGAATTGTATTTGCACAACAATGGAAAAGTAAAGAAATCCCTACAGATGAAAATGTGATTAAAAATATTAGAAATGAAATTCAGAAATGAATAGATTAACACTTTTAATTAAAGAAAAGAAAAAAACTGAATATTTGATATGGGATTTATTTTATCAATGGTTAGATAACTGAAAAAGAAATTAGAAATGAAAATATACGAAAAAGATTAATGAAATAAGAGAGATTTGTTAAAATAGATAAGTAAATATGATTATTATTTTTATTATAGAATTAATATCAATGTAATGAATATTGTTGTAAGCATCATGACTACTATCTTTCAAATTCCTTATACCCAGACAACTGTTTAATTGAAAATGAAATTTTGACATGTTAAAAAATAAAAAAACTTTATGTCACAGACTCTAAGATAATCTTGCAAGCTCTTGCCTTAGCATCTGTAGAGTCGTCGTTCTGGAGCAACTTTATCTGCCATATAGCAGAAACATTTCTCACAGTGGGCCTGCACATGATCCTAGTGATTCATTCCTCCCAAATAGGGATAGAGTTAAATAGAGCCAGTAAGAAGCTATCAGCAGATGCAATAAGGATAAAGAAATCATGCAATTTCACTATCCTTATCACCACAATGTAATTCCTAATGTGGGTTCTTATTCATGTTTGGTCAATTTCAGTGTTCATGGTCCTCCATGAACACTATGTTTCTTCTGATGCTTCATCTCCTGGATTTCCTCATAAAGTCAAGGTGCATGCTGATATCAGTGCACAGGAAGAGGCCACTTACCAGCAATCTAAATCTCTGACACTCACCCATTCCAGGCTGTGACCAAGCTCTGAATAGATACTCATAGAACACCTCAAGCTATTTCTGGAAAGGGTCTAGGACTTTTTGTCTCCGATTCTTCCTTCTCTTTGGCCGTTTTGCTTCGGGCGATTTCCCCGACTTATCACTTGAGCTGACATGGCTCTACCCCTACTTCACCGGCCCCTGCATCCCACCCCGTTCGACATGGCCATTCCCAGGAAGAGGGTTTGTCCTGGGTGTTTCACCCTCCCTGGACAGTTAACCCCCAGCCAATTGGCTGGGGGGGGGGGACACTTCCACCTCTGGTTTTCTTTTCCACCAGAGATTATAGGACAGAGGAAAGAAGGAAGAACCCTTTTCATCCTCCAAACGCTGCCACCAGATATCCAAGTCTATAACTAATGACAATGAATAATTTACGGCATTCAGTTTTCGCAGTTCAAAATGGAGTGTTCCAGGTTTTGTTTTGTTTTTGCAAGGGGATGAGTTCGTTTCTTAACCAAAAGCAACAGATAGGAGTGCTTCAGTTTATTTGTTTGTTGTTTTTCTCCCGAGATGTTTGTACAGATTTCAGGAGGGGGTGGGGATGGGGTGTGTATGACTCCAAAGACTTCTGTAACCCCCTCAGCCGTCAAGGGGTGAGCGGCTCTCGCTGGCCACACACTCCATTTTTGGATTTGGAGAGGGGATCGTAGCGCTGCAGCCTCTATATGCTTTCCTCCCTGAATCCAAAAATGGAGCATGCAGCCGGCGTTACCACTCGAAAATGTTTTACTCTCTGGTTCCCTGATGATATTGCTGGCTGCATGCTCCGTTTTTGGAATCAGGAAGGAAAGCGGTTTGGGCAGCAGCGCTGCGGTCCCCTCCCCGATTCCAAAAACGGGGCGTGTGGCCAGCGCTGCCACCTGAAAACGATTTCCTCCCCGGCAATCTCTGCTGCTTGGAGATCTCCGCTGCCTTCCCGATTCCCGAAACGTGTGGAGGCAGAAAAAGAGCACCACATTTTCGGGTGGCTCCAGGCAGCAGAGATCATGGCAACAGTGTTTTTGGGTGGCAGTGCCTTGCCTTACACCCCCTGCACAGCCACCTTCACCAACGGAGTCCCGACGTCCGCGCTTCCCTGGGCCACTTGCGGAATCAGGCTGACTGAGGCAGCAAAGGCGCAGGGGGCTTGCCAGGAAGCCCGGCACCATTTTAAGAGACAGCAGTGTCCAGGAGGACTTAAGTGCTGTGTCTCGGATGCGGAGCGAGGATCCCTCCGCCTGGAACTACCCAAAGATGTGGCGCACAGGGGCTACATTCGGAGTATAAGATGCACCCAGATTTTAGCCCTCTTTTTGAGGGTAAAAAGGTGCGTCTTATACTCCGAAAAATACGGTACTAATAATGACTCAATAGATGGACACAAGTGCAAAATTCAGCCTAAACATCTGGTTGAATTTGTGACCAACCATAATAATAATAAATAATAGATGAAATAAATGATGTATCATAACCCTTTGTTCCTAATAAGATTGCTGCCCTTTTATTATAATATACAGAATCATGTTGTACAAAGTAAATTTTCTAAATGGCAGTTTTGGTCTATTTATTTAATTAACAGTATTTATCAGCCACTCCATTCTGTACAATCTCAGAAGCAAGAATATATAGTAAATTAAAACGATCAATAATATTAATAATAAATGATTTAAGATGATAAGGTCAATCACCACTATGGGCTAAAAGCTAGCTGGAAAAATATGAATTGATAAAGGCTTGGGGCTATCTGTATTTCTGTATATACAATATTCTGTAAAGTAGGATTGCTAATGAGAATGCCTGGTTATATTAAGGGCAAAATATCCACATTTTGAGAATTTAATTTGGAATATCTGCAGCAAGCAGGATCAAGGAGTAATATCTTAGCCACTGTTACCAAATTGTCAGATGTATGTTTCCTCGTGATGGTAGAGTGACTAATCAATAGTTTTTATTGATTTTATAACTGCTTGTTGAAATTAAAGCAAAGATTATCATTTGTAGATACGTATATTTGTAGAGATTCCCATGCAAATATACACTCGAGGAAAAGTATTCTGTAAAAATTCTTATGCCCAGAATCATATAAAATATTAAATAATCCATGATCTTGTCTGGCAGAAGCTGCTGAAGCGCTGGCTGAAGCATATAAAAAACAAGAGGATAAGCACTGATCTCTCCAGCCCTCCTTCCGTGTGGGAGATCGGGTTTACCTACCAACCAAGTACATTGAATTGAAGCTGCCAGTAAAAAGCTGGGACCAGTTCAACTTAACCTCTCACGCATACTAGGGAAAGTGCACCCTGTCTTTCAATGTAGTTTAGTAAAACCGGCATTCAGATCCAGACTGAGGCTACAAAACCGACCGGCGCCCAAGCCTATAGTAGTGCAGGAGGAGACACATTATGAGATTAAGAGAATCCTAGACTCTAGATTGTATAATGGTCGATTATATTTTTTAATTCACTGAAAAGGGTACCCTTTGTCTGAAGCTACTTGGGTTCCAAGCTGGAATGTAAAGGCAGAGAGATTAGTAAAACAATTCCATGATAAATTATCTGATAAGCCAAAGGGTCCCCCTGCCAATGGTGGTGGGGAGAGAGGTGGTTAGGGAATATGGTATTAAACCCCTATGTTCCTCTCGTTGCAGGACACAATCATCAGTTGAAGGGGGACAGCCTGTCAGGCCATCTTTTTCTTTGGATCTTCAGGAGTGCCACACTTAGTGCTGTGGGAAATTGGGAGGGGAGATTGCATGGAGATGCGGAGATATCTAGCCATAATAACATTCTTTTATTTGAGAGTCAATGACATCTTGACTCTCCAGCCAGCACCTGGAGTGGCGTGACTGGAAGGCATCTCCAGTTGGGACGGTGCATTGATTGGAACATGTAATGGACATATGGGTGCAGGGGAAGAGACTTGGACTTTCCTTTGGGTGGGAAAAACCTGGAAGCTTTCAGATTCGGGTTTTCCCAGATGTGCCAATATGACATCTCTAATAAAATGGAACTTTGAGGAATCTCATGCCTTTCGTTGGGGGTGTTACTTGGAACCCTGACATTTGGTGTGAAACTGATAAAGTCTGGTCAGTTTCAGGCAGCTGGTAAGAGTTCTAATCAACTAACTGAACTCTTACAGCTGGGTTTTTTAGGAAAATGTGTCACAAAAAGCAGTTCAGAAAGAGATCAATTGCACTGGTCTACAAGGAGAAAGCCTCGGAAATGAAAGTAGCTTAATTTTACCAGAATTGGGTCATTAATAAAGGAAAATTAAGTCCTGTATATTAATTGGCTCCAGTTTCACTTCAAAATTGCACCAAAATAATTCAAAATTACGAGGGGGATGTGTGATTATTCTCCATAACATTTCTGCAAAATGTGCTCTATCAATGAGAATGGTGCCAAACCAATCATTATGAATTTCTTTTTATTGATACCAATAACATAAGTTTCCATTCATTTATTGGTTTTTCATGTAACATTTTCATGCTTTTTGCATTCAAAACTGACAAGCTCTAATATTAGATTAAACAACAAGATTCCATCTTTATTCGGTATCTAAACTGCACTTTTTGGCTTTTCACTTGTGAACTGCAGTAGGATCATTCCTGGGGAGATTTCAGCAGTAATTGGTAAGCATGGACGGACTCCATTTCCTTTGGTATCTTTTCTCCATGCCTGTGATATCCTGCTGGAATCTCTCCCCATGCTCATCACTTGTTCAAAGTGAAATAGTCCAAATGTGAGTGTAAGAAGTGAATTTTCTTTTTTTTATATAAGTTTTTTTATTTTCCATAAAATTGATTTTCACATTTCATTTCCACATATAAAGTTTTACACATCATAATACAAATTCTTTTTCACAATATCTTACCACCACCCCCATATCATTTTCATTTTTTTACATCTTTTAACTTCCCAGGTCCCTTTCATACCATCCCCACTTTCCAAGTTTGCAGCCCTTCTATCCCTCTTCTCTACCTCCCTCCCTTCTTCCCTCTTTCTTCCTTCCCTTCTTCCATCTCTCCTCCTTCTCCTCCCATCCCTTAAAGAAGTGAATTTTCAGTGACATGTTTGCACCAAGTGCTTTATAGGACCTAAGCAAATTTTCCACATGTTTTTTATAGTCATCTACCTTGGTGTTCTCAAAGTGAAGATACATTTATACCATGTGGTACCATTTTCATTGTTCTACCATACTTTGTTGAGAAGTTACAAGGCCTCATGATCATTTTGATACCTCCTTCCCTTGTAGGTAAATATACTTGCCTGTATATAAATCCTTATTGTGAAATATCTTGAAAACTTTAGCCAAGCAGCACTTTTATCACCTGTTTTGTAATTCATCTAATCATAATCTGTAAAATTAACACATTTTATCTCGGAGGTTGATAAGACCAGTGTTGTTCAAGCAACTCTTTGCCCCATGAGTGGGCAAAAAAGGGGAGAAAATGAGGCACAGGTAGAGCAGAGTTTTATCTGATGAGATTACGTGTTCACTTAGTGACCATTTTGCTTAACAACTGAGGAGTTGTAACCAATTGCAGTCACTTAACAAGGACTACCTGTATGGCCCAGTGCTTAAAAAGCATTTTTGTCATCTAATTTGACTAAGTATCATTAAAAAAAAATCCTATGATTACAAATCAAAATACTAACCCATTCTAAACAAGTGGTTCAATTATTTTCCTGTTGTTTTGGGGTGTATTAAATTACTACGTTGCACTGTAGAGAAAGATGAAAGCACTGAATGTCCTGATTGGCTCTCTGGCTAGTAATTATTTATCGGGGGTGGGGGGGTGGAGTGTATATTTGGTCTTAGTTTTCATGACCTCATTCATTAAATGAAAATGAGTGGTCCTTTAACTGTTACTTAATAAGCACACAGTCATCTGACTCTCTTGCTTATGATTAGTTTGAAGGCTAAAACAAATAATATTATGCAGAGAGAGATTAGTTAGCAAATGATCCAGGTATTTATGGTTGGTTATACAGTGTGCTGTCTATATCTTTGTCAAACAATTTAGCATTTTATGGGAAAATTAGAATATATTTTTAAGATAAGTGGGTTTCTATAATCTTCTATACACTCCAGGTATTTAGGTCAATGTAAGCCTTTCTCAAATCAGCGGATTTCCTTTTGCATTTTCCTTAAAAGCTCCAGGATAATATTCATAAAGTTTGAGTGACAAACAAAATAAATTCATAAACCCTACATATCTTCAAGTCCATTTTTCATTTCAAAATAGCTGTCATTTCATCTCGCAAAGACAATGACAGGCCGTTATTAGGGCAGTCACAGGTTTATGGACATATATTGTATTAAAACTATTTGGTTTATTGAAGAAATTGGTAGAATAATAATAAATCACATTTATGCAAAGCAAAAGTATATATTAAATTATTCTGTATTTCTCAGACTTTTTCTTAGAAGTCTGGAATCACTGAGGAACTGCCTCCAACTATATTGAGATTATCTGGAGGTCAACCAACAAGTACAGTTTAGTCATCTAATGAAAGCTTGGTCACTTCTTTATAGCCATTACTGGTTCTTCAGTGGGCTTGCCATTTAATTGAGAAAATTGCTCTCATTGTTAGCATTAACATTTTTTTCAAGCAAAAATTAATATTTGAATTCATTTTGATTTTATATTTGATTTGTAAGCTACGTCTGACAGTCCAGTAGTCAGCGCTCTACATATGTAATTATATAGAAAATGGTATGTCTTTCTAACCATTTTATTTTTAACGTATAAAGTGGGGAAAACCCTGAGATATAAATAACCCGCTTTCTGAAATTTATTTTTGTCAGGCAGGTAGAGCTCGTGCAGAGTTAAGGGATTAAAAACAGGAAATGTTGTTATAGGTGGGTTGTCCTTATGAAGACTTTCCAGAACTTGCCTACACAGTTCACGTTTTATTCTGACAACAATATCGAAGCAAAATTGAACTATCACATCTTCAGATCCTCCTATGATTAGTGGTGGAAGGTTTCCAATAAAAGCAGGAAATTACTCACACTGAAGAGAAAGAAATGAGCTTCTTACATGCAGATGATCATCACTTCCAGCAATTGTTTTTCTTCTTCTCTGCTTTAAATAAGCTGCATTTTCTTCATGCAAGTTAACATTTTTGAAGTTTTTAATTTTAAATTGCAATACAAGATTTCCTATACAGATTAGTTTGGATTGTGCAGGCTGATAAATTTTTATCTCTTTGACAGTATTTTTCAAAGAATATAATCACTATCTTGAGGAGTTGCTTCCTATATTGTAGTCAAGGACTTTAAGCACAAATGTATCAAGCACTCTATAAATTAATCTGCCTGCTAACTGATAAATATCGATTATTACAAATAACTGCTCTATTTATTTATTTATTTATTTATTTATTTTTAAACTCCTTTGGAGTTTTTCATAATCAAAAAGCTTTGAAGAAGGTGTTGAACAGGGCAATGTAAATGAGATTAGCAGTGCTGTCTTAGATTTGATAAAGGGCTTCCTCTTTCACTTCCCATTGTAACGGCATCAATTGTAGGGCATTTCACAGAGTTAAATGTGATTTCGGTGGAAATAAATGTGGCTTTAATTTCTTCTCTCTCTCTGACACATGTACTCCACATATTAGCTGCTCAGGTTCCTATAAGCATCTTTAAGGTTCTTAATCTCCCTAGGCAAAGCAATTGCTATATCCTGCTAGACTTCATAATTCCTTCCTTTTATCCAGTTGCTCAGTGAGGTAATCATGTCTGCTTAATGCCAGACAGCATATTCTGTGTGTCCCTGGGGAATTTCCAAGATAGAGTTCTGCCTTTTTTACTAAGTGAGTCAGGAGGTACGTGGGTGGGGACAGTTCTCTTGAATGCCATGACATCATGTGGTGCCTATGACTGTCTTGAGTTTATGGTTTTTATAAACCATCACTGACCTGTAGAATAAGGGCAAAATAATGAATAAATAGAATCCATAGAAGCATGCATTCAGGTATAGTGAGAATATTTCTGTATGTTTTAAACTTCCTTAAACTGGAAGTTTGCACTCCTGTTTAAAATGCATAGGTGTAACTCTGTGTCTGTATAGCTCTGTGTATCTTTTGAAAGGGCAAAGAAGAGACCAGGCAAATGTTGGCAAAGGAATGTGATTATTTTATTTTTCTTGAACTGGACACTGTTTTTGCTGGTCTTTCCTAGCGGCAACTCAGTCCCATTTCTCATACCTATCAAATATGATAGAGCTTCACTAATAAGAAATAGTCAAATGAAAATTGTCATGTACAGTTTACCTTCTGCAACAATTTGCTTTAGACAGACATTTACATTCATCAGTGCAACTTAATGTAGCAGATTATTTTCAGAATTCAAGGCTTCATTTAGTTATATGTTCTTGTGCTGTAGTAGGTTGATCATGCAGGACCTGATCATTGCTCTAGAAGAAGAGTGTTGTACATGCTTGTTTTCTTAAAAGTTGAGATATATTTGAGGTAACAGCACTTGGGATCTTTGCAGTAGCTGTCATGTTGTTCTTTTTTAAAAAGGAGAAATTGTCTCAAATACCTTATTGGACTGTTCTTTTAATGCAGTCCAAAATTAACTACACTACAGGTTTCTAGTTATTTCAAATGGACATATTTTAAAATAATGTTCCCATTCATTCTCAGAATAGATATTTTAACTGCGCAAACTATTGAAATACTACCAAGAGTTCTATCCTATTGAAATACTACGGTACCAAGAGTTCTATCCTATTGAAATATGTGTGTCTCTTTTTTATTTGCAAAAATTCATCTCATAAAATAAAGTCACAACCAGTTGTAGCTTTCTTGTGGTTGTGTATTCCATAATTGTGACATTGAAGTCATTAGAATAAAAGCTCTCTATTATTGAATATTCATACACACAAACATACGCAAAGTGTTTTAAAGAAGGAAGGGAAAATAATGCCAGACGAGACTAGGAACTTACGGCTAGTAATCTTTGCAATAAGGAAATGTGCCTTTCCCCATTTTGTTTTCAAAAAGGAAATAAATGTGGCGGTGTGGTTGGAAGAAGCTTTCACTTTCTGTATGCTGATACTAATTGTGCATTTTTAATCAAAGAAGCCAGCATGGTACAAATCAATTGAACAACTTCTTATGTCTGTGTGCTTTTTTATTTACAGGTGTCAGAAACTATTTAAAGGAAGCTTTGGTACACATAATTGCTGTACATGCTGAGGTGAGACTAATGCAACTTATCCACAGCGAGTGCCAAAAAAGTATAAGTGGCCTTTATTTTCCAGTGCCAAA